>CM076571.1:20848111-20965659 GCA_034641835.2 Pinus albicaulis
CCCCAAAGTCTGATAGCTATTTCCCGAAGTTAGAGGGTCTTATACCTCTATGTATGGCTGGAATGTTTGATTTCTATGTATTGATTAGCTTATATTTATTCCTAGCATGATTAATGGCTTGCTATTACATGTTTATGTCTGCTATTAACTAGTTTGCACTTGAAATCCCTTGTCTTTCACCAACTTATTGTTCATTTAATCCATTTTGCCCAGAGATCCCTTCTACTGTGAATCAAATCGGCCCTACAGCAGCTTTACATCATCACTTCATAGCTTCCTTGATCTGTTTGACCCCATAGCCCAATTTATCTACATCTTGTCATCCAGTTTATGTATCTGATCAGTTTCATCCCTCACAAACTTAAAAACTAAAAAACCAAAAAACACACTTCATAACTAGCCTAATATCAGAACATCGCAAGTAAACACACCGACATCTTTTACATATATAGAGAGAGCCCTCTCTGAGTCCAGGAAGGCTAGGTCCTTGGGCTCCAAAGCTTGGTTTGATGTTACATCATCATTTGGCTAGCCAATCGGCCAAATCACGGGACCCTAACATAATGGCGATCACGGTGGGACCTACTGAGTACATGACAGTCTAGCGAACTCTTATAGACTCTTTAGTCTTTCAATCCTAAACTCAGACCATCAGCCTTTAGAATCATTTAGTGTAAACTCTCTGTTTCACCATCTTAGCAAAGTGATGAATCAGGTTTATAGCACTCTTACATCCTAGGCTGCACATAAAACTCAGAAAAAACCACAAAAACTCCCTTAGATTGGTTTTTGATAGTATTGGTGGTGGACCATACAAATATACCTCAAAACAACTAAAAATCCACCTGGCGACTCCACTAGCCTCCAGTAGGCCTTACTACCTTGCTAAAATTTAGAATAACATCTGATTGTGCCACCTCATCGCCACCCTAACATAATGGCGATCACGGTGGGACTCTGAGTGATTAAAAAGCTTAGTTTCCCTCATCTTTAGAAGCCTTTAAGAATACTATCTGATTGACTTATCCCGCTGCTCACTAACATAGTGACACTCACAGTAGGACCTTCCAAGTTAGTGACAATCTAAGTACAACTTAGTAACTCCCGAAGTCTCAATCAAGCTTAGTAAACTTAGAGACTGTTTGAGGAGTAGAAAATAGCTCTTTCACCATCTTAGCAAAATGATGAGTCGGTTATAGAAAACTCTTCCAAACCTTGTAGGCACATAAAACTCAAAAAACCCCAAAACACTCCTTTAGATTGGTTTTTGACATTACTGGTGGTGGACCATACAAGTTTATCTCAAACAACTGACAATCCACCTGGCGACTCCACTAAACTTCTAGTAAGCCTTACTACTTTTCAAAACTCTAGGCTACTATCCGATAAACCTTTCCCATCACTCACTAACATAGCGGGAAATGGTGGGACACTGAGTTCATAATAGTCCAGCAAACTCTTATAGACTTTTTAGTCCTTTAGGTACCATAAACAAGCAAGCAGTCCCTAGACTCATTTTTTCGAGTAAACTCTTTTTGTTCTCATCACCCTAGCAAAGTGTTGAAACAAGTCTAGGATACTTTAACAAACCATAGGCTGCACATAAATTCAGAAAATCCAAAACATTCTCAGATTAGTCTTGGTGGTGGACCATAGCTATCTTCACAAAAACAATCCATTTCCACCTAGCGACTCCACTAATCCATCCCTTCTATGTTTGACCATCCTTCGCCTTAATATAACTTTAGAAAAATCACTCATCCAGAACATTCACCAATACCATTCTCTCTAAAACTCTGGATCTAAAATCTGGCTTCTCGAAGAATCAATACCAGATCCCATCCAGACCCAAATCCCCCTATCATAGTAGATGACCCAGAGAAGATTCTGTGGCAAGCTTCTGAAACTGATCATCTAGCTACCGATAGATCCATCCGTAGAACAAGATCTATACCTAAAACTCGCAATATCCTTCTAGATTCACCTTCGGAATTAGAGTCATCACAAGCTCTTCCCCGAAGCAAATCATATAGTAAGATAAACTTCGACGATCTTGAACCCCTAAACCCACCACAGAGTCCTATTAGAGAAGCTTTACCAGCCACTCCTCCTGATTTCCAGCTTCTTTATCAATTTGGCTCCTATCATCCCAGATCTGCTCAAAACCAGATCACTAGTCCAAGTTCATCCGCTACACCTGGTCAAACCACCATTGTTCAAACCACTTCATTTCAGCCTACTAGTCCTCATCTTGTATATCATCCATTAGCTCCAGTCATGGCAACCTGGTACGCACCTTTGGTGCTGCCACCACCTTTAGCTCCTCTCCCAAACAAATATCAAGACAAGATCCCACACTTTACTGGAGAAGACACCACCACACCTCAACAGCATATAAGTAGAATGACTGATGCTTATGAATACCTAGAGGTACAAGACGAGACTGTCAGAATGAGAATATTTGCCCAAAGTCTTGGTGGTGAACCCAAAGCATGGTTCAAAAGCTTAGCTCCAAACAGTATCCATGATATCCCAGAACTACATCAAATTTTTAGAAACAGGTGGGAAATCCGAAGAAATCCCATTCAAATCCTGTCAGAATATAACAGCCTAAAACGGGAAAATGGGGAAAGTGTCCAAGCTCACTGTACTAGGTTCAACAGTGTATATAACTCCCTCCCACCTCTTTTCAAACCTCCACTTGGTTTAGCTTTGGCAAAATTTCCTGAGGGGTTTGATCCGGACATGACATATCACCTGAGAGATAAGGATCCCCCTACCTTGGAGGAAATGCAACAAATAGCTATAAAAGCAGATGCCAACTTAGCTGAAAAAAGAGCTAGGACTAGATCAGAAAGAAAGGTCACATATAGGGATGAGGTCTCCACTTCATCACCTTCCCTAGATCCCAGAATAGATGACTTAGTCAAATCTATGGCTAAAATGTGGGAAAAGATCAATGAGAAATCTCCTGTTAGGGACAACCAGCCAAACCCTCCAATCAGAAACCGAAACCAAAACTTTAGGAGGGAACACCCCCAAAACAGACCAAGGGATAATGACCAACAGATCAGGCCACCATTCAATGAAAACTATGTAGGAGAAGATGATAGGGAGACCGAACCTCTGGATGAAGGTCATCTGAATCTCGTAGGATCTGATAATGAAAGCGAGGTATACCTCACTGCAGAAGAACAAGAGCTATGTTCTCCTAACCAGGATGAGACCAACTATGAAGATCCCGATGATCCTGCCTTAGACTTTCAAAATGCCATTATAGAAGCTCACCGGAAGTATAATCTTAGAAGCAGAAAAAACCAAAACCATCCCAAAAAGAATAGCCCTGACCATATCAAAGTCCCTGATAAAACCCTAAATGAGACCATGAATAATAGCAAGATTAAGGCCCAAAGGGTTGACCAAAACAAAGGTAAGGCCATTCAGACAAGTATTAGCTCAGATATTCCTAGTACCTCTACAGAAACCCCAAAGTTGGCCGTATCAAAAGAAGTCCCGAGCCAAAGTCAGCAAATTAAGAACATAGAAAAGGTTATGTCTGAGAAAGCTGAAACAAATCTTCCCAAGCTACCCACTCCTTTTAGTTTCGAAGGGGAAATTTCCAAAATAAAAATTACCATACCCCTTACAGAGCTAGTAACTATAGATAGGTATAGATCTCAAATTTTCAAAGTATTTGACCTAGAGAACAAGGCTGATACCTTGAATCTAACTGACGACAAACCTGAGCTTTTATTTGGCCCTAAAGTAGAAGGTGAATATCAAGAAGGATCTATTTCTCCTTTTTACATAAGCTTGAACATCCGGGACAAAATATTACATAATGCCATGTTAGATTCCGGTGCCTCCCATAACCTCATGCCTAAAGCAGTCATGGAAAACTTAGGTCTGGAGGTGACCCAACCTTACAAAAACCTGTATTCTTTCGACTCAAGCCAGGTCAAATGTGTAGGTCTGATAAAAAATCTAGACTTTGCCTTAACACAACTACCAGCCAAAAACTTAGTCATGGATGTGGTAGTGGCTGACATCACACCCAAGTATGGAATGCTACTATCAAGACCCTGGTCTGCCAAAATACAAGGTAGCCTTCAAATGGATATGTCATTCGCTACTATTCCGGTTTTCAACCAAACTAGGAGACTATACCGGGAGGCTCGCATGAAATACATGGTTAGCAACAGAGATAAGCCAAACAATACCCCCATCTATTCCATTCATTCCAATTTAGATTCTTTTATATTATACAATGAAGGTGATATACACAAGCAAATAAAAGAAAATGAAGGCATGTCCAAACCATTACTGAGTGAAGAAATTGATGACCAAAGTCCCAAGGAACCTGAGAAACAGCTTAGTATCATGTATGAAAAGGAAACTCTTTGGAGTATAAGCTTTGATGGTTCTTGTGGCAAGACAGGTTCAGGAGCAGGCATCTGGATACACAACACTAAGGAAGGTCATTCTTTCAGATTAGAATTCCAATGTACAAATAACATTGCGGAATATGAAGCCCTTCTCATTGGTCTACACATGCTTAGAGACTTAGGTGCCAATAGAATAACAGCTCAAGGGGAATCGGAGCTTGTAATTAAGCAAATCAAAGGTGAATATTCAGCCAAGAACCCAAGACTGAGAGAATATAGGAATGCAGCTTTGGATATCCTCAAAACTTTTGAAAAATATGAACTCACCTATATCCCTAGGATTCAAAACAGTCTGGCTAATGAGCTCGCCTTTGCTGCAAGCATTAGCCAAATACCAGGTATGAGTGAGCAATATGACATCCAAGTGAAACACCGCCCTACTATACCAGATAATCTTGACCATTGGCAAGTATTCCAAGATGATGATCAAATTGATGATTTCCTCCAATCTAAAAATGAGTTTGAGATAACCAAAACAAGCTCAGGAAATGAAGAAAGGAAAACCAACATAAGTCAAGACCAAGAGCTAAACCCACCTTTGTGGACCAATCTAAACCTGGTAGACCATCCATGTGACAGGGAGATAGAAGAAGACATTGACCAAAGAGAACTTGAAGTCTTACACTGCGAAAATGACACCATACCTAGAGGGCTCGCACCCTTAGAGGAATTGTTTGACTTTAATGATGTGGCCAAAAAGCCTAAAATGGAATCTACAGAGGATGACATAGAGGAATACAACATAGGAAATCCAGAAGAGCCTAAAAACATTAAACTATCCAAAACCCTCCCACCTGACATAAAAAAAAGGTACATAAATCTATTCAAAGAATTTAAAGATGTGTTTGCATGGGGGTACCAAGATTTAAAATCATATGATACCAGCATCATCCAACATAAAATTCCCCTCAAAGAAAATCAAAAACCTTTTAAACAGAAGTTAAGAAGGATAAACCCAGTGTTATTACCATTGGTTGAAAAGGAAATTAAAAATATGTATGATGCCGGTATAATAGTATCTCTCCGATACTCTGAGTGGGTCTCAAATCTAGTATCAGTTAGAAAAAAGACCGGTGAAATCATACTTTGCATAGATTTCCGAAACTTGAATAGGGCATGTCTAAAAGATAACTACCCTCTGCCCAAAATGGACCACATACTTCAGAAGGTCGTAGGCGCTAAAAGAATCTCATTGCTTGATGGTTTTTCTGGTTATAACCAAGTGTTGGTTTATCCTACCGATCAGCATAAAACAGCTTTGACCACCCCCTGGGGCACTTTTATGTACGTTAAAATGCCTTTCGGACTAATGAATGCTGGCGCCACATTTCAAAGAGCCATGGACATAGCCTTCTCAGAAGACATAGGTGTTTTCATAGTCATATATCTCGATGATATAACAGTATATTCTAAATCTGACGAAGAACACCTAGCTCACTTTAGAAAGGTTTTCAACAAATGCAGGAAGTATGGTTTGTCCCTAAACCCCAAGAAAACCCTTTTCGGTCTAGAAGAAGGAAAACTCCTAGGTCACATTATTTCGGAAGAAGGAATTAAAATAGACCCCCAGAGAATCGAAGGTATTTTACAGATAAGTCATCCCAGAAACATAAAAGAGTTACAGTCCTTTATCGGCAAGATAAATTTCTTAAGAAGATTCATTCCAAATCTTGATGAGCTCCTAAAAGAGATCACAAATATGTTAAGAAAGGAGGTCGGCGTTAAATGGACTTTAGAAGCCAAAAAATCTTTTGAACTGATTAAAAGGGCCTTAACTGAAACACCTGTATTAATAAGCCCTGACTTTACTAAAGATTTTTACATTTTCTCATTTGCCTCAGAACATACAATAGCTGCGGTCTTGTTGCAAAAGAATGCGGCGGGACAAGAACAACCCATTGCCTTTTTTAGCAAATCCCTAAGAGATGCTCCCTTGAAATATAACATCATGGAGAAACAGGCATTCGCATTGGTAAAGGCACTAAAAGATTTCCGAGTCTACATCTTACATTCTCCTGTCATAGCCTTCGTCCCTAATACTGTCGTCAAGGACATTCTCAACCAAGATCCCGATGGTAAAAGGGGAAAGTGGATTGCTATCATCTTAGAGTATGATCTAGAAATCAGGCCTACTAAACTAGTTAAAGGACAAGGACTCGCGAGATTAATGGCTGAAACCAACCTTCAAGCTTTAGATATAAATTTTGTCGATGCTTTAGAAGAACAAGAAGAGTGTGCACTCCCCCCTATAAATCAAACATTTTTGGATTCACCTTGGTATGCAGACATTCTCTATGTATTAACCTATATGAATGCTCCTCCGTCTTTGTCAAAAACAAAAGCAAGGTTCCTCAAACAAAAATCTTTAAAGTTTTGCATTATAGATAGTTCTCTATATTGGAAGAATCCTGCTGGTATGCTACTTAAATGTTTGCTTGAGCCTGATGCAGAGAAAATCATGCGGGAAATGCATGAAGGGGAATGTGGAGGTCATCTCTACTGGAAAACTACTGCAAACAAAATCCTTAGAGCCGGTTATTATTGGCCCACCTTGTTCCCTGATACTCACAAACTGGTCATGAACTGCCATAAATGTCAAATTTTTGACAGAAAGAAAAAGCTTCTACCTTTGCCCTTACATCCCATCATAGTTGAAGGACCCTTCCAACAATGGGGTCTAGACTTCATTGGGGAAATTCACCCCTCCTCCTCCGCTCAACATAAATGGATCCTCACAGCCACTGATTACTTTACCAAATGGATAGAAGCCATACCGTCTCGGAACGCCACTGATTCAGTCATCATCACGTTCCTAGAAACCAATATCCTATCCAGATTTGGCTGTCCCAGGAAAATCATTACAGATAACGCCGCTGCCTTCTCTTCCAAGAAAATGATAGACTTTTGTCACAAGTATCATATTTCATTAGGGCATTCCACAGCCTATTACCCTCAAGGTAATGGCTTAGCCGAGTCTTCTAACAAAAGCCTAGTCAACATTATCAAAAAACTTCTGGAACAAAATCAAAAGGCATGGCATGGGAAACTAGTGCATGCCTTATGGGCTGATAGATTAACTACCAAGAAGTCCATAGGTATGTCCCCTTACCAGCTAGTCTATGGTGTTGACGCCATTTTTCCAACCTCTCTAGGAGTTCCAGTAATGAAACTACTACAAGAAGTCCAAATAGAAGAAAATGACATACAAAGGAGAGTAAATCAGACTATCCATTTAGAACAAAACAGAGAAGAAGTTTACCAAAGGGCTCAGTTAGCACAAGACAAAATAAAACAGATTTTTGACAGAAGAACTAAGGAAAATGATTTTCAAATTGGAGATAAAGTTTTAAAATGGGATTCTAGAAGAGAAGATAAAGGTAAACATGGAAAGTTTGAAAATTTATGGAAAGGGCCTTACATCATCAGCTCAGTTAGTGGAAACAATGCTTTCTTCTTACAAGAACCTGATGGGACTGAAATTTTTGGGGGTCCTGTGAATGGCGGGACATTAAAACACTATTTTTGTCAAGGTAGATACATTATTCTTACACCTTTAGCACATAGGTTGCTTATCATAGGCAACTCATCAAGTAGGTTTCCATCAAGGACAACTTCATTAAGCAGATTGCCATTATCTTCATCAAGTGGGTTGCCATCAAGGACAACACTCTACATCATATTGGCAACAGAAAGACCTTATTCATCATCTCCCTTTTCTTCACACTTGTAGGTGCATGTCTTTTCAATTGAAGGTTGTTTATCCTTATTGGTTTTCTTAGATGAAACGAACATAGTTTCTAAATGCGAAGTACCCTCTTCTTTATCAAGTCTCATTTCATATGCTATGAGAACTCCATGTAATTCCTCTTTACTGAGTTTGTCCAGATTTGCACTGTATTCTAAGACCGATACCTTTGGGTTGAAGCTCCCTGGAAACATTCTAAGAATCTTCCGTATAATAGTCTTCTCGTCAACTGGCTCTCCCAATCCTTCCAGAGTATTGGTTATTTCATCAATGTATTGGAATTATGTAGCAATGTTGCAATCTTCTTTCATTCTGAGTTGCTCAAATTTTGCTCTATAGATTTGAAGCATTGCTTCTTTGACATTTGAGTCACCTGCACATATATTCTCAAGATTTTCCCATACATTTTTGGCGGTTTTAAAACCCAACACCTTATGATAAGTAGATTCAATAAGTCCACTGATAATAATATTCTTTGCTTTTGCATCGTTTACCAAATTCTTCTTACCTTGTTCATCTGCAGTTGATGTAAATCCATTTTGAACAGTGTCCCATACTTCATAACCTTGCGCCAAGAGATATTCCTCCATTCTTCCTTTCCAGAGCGCATAATTATTTTCATTGAATAGAGGTACACCATTCTTGATATGCTCCATGACCTCCTTCCAGCTGTTAAACTGCTATTGAAGGAACCAAGCTTTAATACCAATTGTTGGAAATACTGAGAGGGGCGAGGGGGGTGAATCAGTATTCCTTTCAATTAGAGCATTAGTTAATCTTAAATTATTATCAGTGTTTGTACAATGATAGTATCAAACAAAAGGAACACAAATACACGCAGTTTTTAAGGTGGAAACCCACTCCGGGACAAAAACCACCTAATGCTTTTATAATAATTCTTTAATATTCAACTCCAATTGTAAATAAAGCTCCAACTTTCTAGAATATAGAAAATAATTCTTCTCCAGCTCCCACTGGATGGACGCTCCAATGCCCGAGATTCTTCAGTAGTCAACTGAACGGATGCCCCAACACCCAATGAGCTACAACTCACCCTAGCACCACCCTACCACCCTATAGAAGAATAAAAGAAGAATGGACCCCCGTACCAGGGAAAATGGTCCACTTTACAATTATATAGAATGATGTAGAAGAAGAAGATACACTAGACCATAACCCCAACTTTGACACAACCACCTAATGATGATTCTAGACCACCCGACACTACCTCTTCAACTCTTGGCAGACAAACACTAGTACAATTTGTACAATAATGTATTTACAATGACTTAGTACAATGATACCTTTACAATGATTGTATGCAGTGCTACCCACTTGAAGACTTCATGTGATGAACTTCTTGCTGCTGTTATGCACCTTGGTTGCTACTTTTGTCATGCTACCCTCTGTTGCACCTTGCTTTGCTTCCCTAGAAAGTCTGGTCCTTTGCAGCCCTTGACAACACATGATCTAGCTTTTTCTTTTCCTTCTAGGAGCTCGATATTGAATCTGGTGTATCTCTATTATCTCATATCCCCAATATCTGATTTTTGGTACTGTATTATTCCTATAAGTCATATTTACAATGCCACAGATTGGACCCAATTTGGATTCTTCAAGAGAGATTTATACCCAATCTCTCACAATGCTTTAATTATGGGTTGTTTCAGCAAAGTGAACTTGTATGGCATACCACATGTCACTATTTCTTCATTCGGCTCTGAAATTGATAGAGCTGAACCTGAAAATTGTGCACTATCTGTCACTTTTTACGGAATTCCAATCCGATACTCAGAGAGAGAGCTATGAAGATTTTCCCAAGATCACTTCGTTGAGATGAATTTTAGGAGCCTGCAAAAACACTTACTTCCACAGATCATATCTCCGAAAATGTTGCGCACCTTGATCTGAAACTTTCACAGCAGCTTCCTCGAGATTTTCGCTTCTCTTCATAAAAATTTCAGCTTTTGAACCTTCATATAAAAAAATTCAGAGCGAAAATTCCATGATGACCTGTTTCAGATGGCGAAATCCCTTGCATGAGGAGGATATGAGGATCATCATTTATATAAAAGCTTAGGTTGAGAGGAGCTTCAACAAGTGAACGTGAGAGGGATTTTAGGAGCTTAAAAAATATTAATTATGACTTTTCAATGACCCATGCCACAACCCCATGGGGTTTTAGCCCACTAACTGGGGGTACAAACTTCAAACATGAATATCTTTCAAACCGTGAAGAATTACATGGCGCTCCATATATCAACAGAAACATCTCGACAAGTAGAAACCATCAAAAGCATTATTGACCCAGAATATATTAATTTTGTCCGTCAAAAGTCCCATGCAATATTGGGGTAGCCCCTGGTGCTGTTTGGGTTGACATCAATGACAACCACTTATCAACAATCTCCCCCTTTGGCATTGATGGCAACACAAGTACTCCCCCTGCAATCATGACACCTCTTCCTACAACATTCTCTCCCCCTTAGACATCAATGGAAAAAGGTAACTCCCCTTGAAACACAACCATCCTGCGGACCTGTACACACTTCCACTCCCCCTGACACACAACCATCCTGTGGACCTGTACACACTTCCACTCCCCCTTTATATTCTGAATAAGGAAAATCTAATGAGAACTTGGGAGAATCCCAAGCTTCTGGCAAAGATATTCCAATGCTTCACGAGTACTCTCACGATCATCAACACTTCCTGTCCAATCTGCATCTATAAAGGAATGAATAATGAGATTGTTACCCTTGGGATACCACAAGCCATATTCTGTTGTTCCCTTTAGATATCGAAGAATTATTTTGATGGAAATAATATGTGATTCTTTTGGTGCTACTTGGAATCTTGCTACTTGTCCAACTGCTTGCATAACATCTGGCTAGGAGGCTATTACATATAGAAGACTACCAATAATAGATCTATACAAACTTTGATCCACATCCTTAGATGAGTTGTCTATGCTCAATTTGCAACCTGTTAACATTGGAGTAAGGATGGGTTTGCAATATTCCATTTTAAATTTCTTGAGCATTTCCTTGATGTACTTGGCTTGACATATAAATATTCCTTTCTCTTGCTGAGATATTTGAAGCCCTAAGAAGTATGTCAGGTCACCAAGTAAAGACATCTTGAAATCACTTTTCACCTTTGTAGCAAACTTCTTACTTAGTCGATCATCATTGCTACCAAATATTATATCATCCTCTTTAGCTATTATACATGCTTTAGTTGCTTCATCCATAAATATATGTCGTTTGGAGCTCGACTTGTTGTAGCCACAATTTAACCATACATGCCTTTCCTGATTTCACATTTTGTGGAGTTGAATAGTATTGTGTGTCCTTGATCACACATTTTTCCAACACTAAGCAGATTGTTGTTCATGTTTTCAACCAATAGAACATTCTTGGCTAGAGAATCTTTGCTTCTGAAAGTGATAGTACCTGATCCTATAACATTTGAAGATCCATCATTTCCAAAGGACACAGTTCCATCCTTCTTCTCTTTCAAAGATACAAATTTATTTCTATCTCCAGTCATATGCATTGAGAAACCATTATCAACATACCACACATATTTGTTGTTTTGAGCCTTGAAAGTGAGAGCACAATTATCAGTCTTCTTCTTCTTCCATGTTCGTTCATTCTGTGGCTTCGAATATTCTTCTGGGGGATTTTCAAGTCTGCAGTATTTGGCTATGTGTCCAAAGTTTCGACATTTGTAATATTCAATATTATTTCTTAAATGTTCAAATATATTGATGTTTCACTGAGACCTAGGAGGTTCATATTTGACATATCTCCTGGAATTGTATTCATTCGTAGGGTACGTGTAACATTCTACAAATTTATGACCAAATTTTCCACATGAATAACAGTAGCCATAAAAAATATGTTGCTACCTGGATGGAAATTTTCATCGAGGAATTGCTCAAGGTCGTTCTTATGAATATAGTCCAATGAAGTCTACATGCATGTCGCACGTACCATGTTCATTGTATTTTGTTGTTTTGGGTCCTCGCTTCTTCTTCTTCAGAATCGATGCCGCTCCGTCATTGTAAGATCGTTGATTGTTGATGAGTTCTTCCAATGCCCCTGAGCTATTGGCATAGTTTTGGATAGTTTTTCCTTTCTTCACTTCCTCATGCAGTGAGACTACTTCGGCTTCTAATTCTTCCCTTTCTTGGTTTCTTTCTTCCAACTTCTTTTGAAGTGACTCTTCAATGCATTTGTGTTCTTCAACTTCAATTTTGACACCTTGAACTTGTTCTTCAAGAGTATTGGAACGGATCTTCTCTACCTTGAGATATTTTATAAGCTTGATTGCTTCCTTATAAAATTCTTCTATGGTCAATCCTTCTTCTTCATTGTTTAATACATCTTGTTTATTGTGCTTGTCCATAAACAATACTCTCTCATTGGCTTCTTCTTTGTTGTCATTGTCTTCATCAGATGATTAGCTATCTTCTTTAGAGAGAAATTTCCTTTTGGATCCTTGCTTGTTGAATTTCTTAAAGCCTTTCTTTCCTTTTGAGTTGCCATCACTTCTGTTTGGACATTTTGCTGCAAAATTCCCAACCTCATCACAGCCGAAACATATCAATGGAATTTTACCATTGAATTTTCCCTTACCCATTTTTAGTTTTGTCGTAAAGTAAGCATATTCTTCATTTGAAAGACCTTCTTCATCATCTCCCTTTTCTTCACACTTGCACGTGCATGTCTTTTCAATTGAAGGTTGTTTATCCTTATTGGTTTTCTTAGATGCAATGAACACAATTTCTATATGCGAAGTACCCTCTTCTTCATCAAGTCTCATTTCATATGCTATGAGAACTCCATGTAATTCCTCTTTGTTGAGTTTGTCCATATTTGCACTGTATTCTAAGACCGATACCTTTGGGTTGAATCTCCCTAGAAACATTCTAAGAATATTCCATATAATAGTCTTCTCATCAACTGGCTCTCCCAATCCTTCCAGAGTATTGGTTATTTCATCAACGTATTGGAATTATGCAGCAATGTTGCAATCTTCTTTCATTTTGAGTTGCTCAAATTTTTCTCTATAGATTTGAAGCTTTGCTTCTTTGACATTTGAGTCACCTGCATATATATTCTCAAGCTTGTCCCATACATTTTTGGCGGTTTTACAACCCAACACCTTATGATAAGCAGATTCAATAAGTCTAATGATAATAATATTCTTTTATTTTTCATCATTTACCAAATTTTTCTTACCTTATTCATCTATCATTGATATAAATCCATTTTGAACAGTGTCCCATACTTCATAACCTTGCGCCAAGAGTTAGACCTCCATTATTCCTTTCCAGAGTGCATAATTATTTTCATTGAATAGAGGTACACCATTCTTGGTATGCTCCATGACCTCCTTCCAGCTGTTAAACTGCTATTGAAGGAACCAAACTCTGATACCAATTGTTGGAAATACTAAGAGGGGGGGTTGAATTAGTATTCCTTTCAATTAGAGCATTAGTTAATATTCAATTATTATCAGTGTTTGTACAATGATAGTAGCAAACAAAAGGAACACAAATGCACATAGTTTTTAAGGTGGAAACCCACTCCAGGATAAAAACCACCTAATTCTTTTATAATAATTCTTTAATATTCAACTCCAATTGAAAATAAAGCTCCAAATTCCTAGAATATAGAAAAGCATTCTTCTCCAGCTCCCATTGGATGGATGATCCAACGCTCGAGATTCTTCAATAGTCAACTGAATGGATGCCCCAACACCCAATGAGCTACAACTCACCCTAGCACCACCCTACCACCCCATAGAATAATAAAAGAATAATGGACTCTCGTACCAGGGAAAATGGTCCACTTTACAATGATATAGAATGATGTAGAAGAAGAAGATACACTAGAACATAACCCCAACTTTGACACAACCATCTAATGATGATTCTAGACCACCTGACACTGCCTCTTCAACTATTGGCAGATAGACCCTAGTACAATTTGTACAATAATGTATTTACAATGACTTAGTACAATGATATCTTTACAATGATTGTATGCAGTGCTTCCCACTTGAAGACTTCATGTGATGAAATTCTTGCTGCTTTTATGCACCTTGATTCCTGCTCTTGTCATGCTACCCTCTTCTACACCTTGCTTTTATTTTCTTCCCTAGAAATTTTGGTCCTTTGTAGCCCTTGACAACACATGATCTAGCATTTTCTTTCCCTTCTAGGAGCTCGATATTCAATCTAGTGTATCTCTGTGATTTTAGATCCCAAATATCTAATTTGCAGTACTGTATTAGGCCTCTGAGTCATCTTTCCAATGCCACAAATCTGACACAATTTGGATTCTTCAAGAGAGAGTTATACCCAATCTCTTAGTACAATGCCCTAATTATGGACTGTTTCAGCAGAGCGAAATTATATGGCGTGCCATGTGTCACTGTTTCTTCATTTGGCTCTAAAATTGATAGAGAAAAAAACAAAGACTATGCACTATATGTCACTTTTTACGAAATTCCAATCCGATACTCAGAGAGAGAGTTATGATGATTTTCCCAAGGTCACTTCTTTGAGATGAATTCCAGGAGCCTGCAAAAACACTGACTTCCACAGATCATATCTCAGAAAATATTGGGCACGTTGATCTGAAATTTTCACAGTAGATTCCCCAAGCTTTCAGCTTCACCTCATAAAATTTCAGCTTCTGAACCTTTTTACAAAAAACGTTAGAGCGAAAATCCCACGATGACCTGTTTCAGATGGCGAAATCCCTTGCATGAGGAGGATATGAGGATCACAATTTATATAAAATCTTAGGTTGAGAGGAGCTTCAAATGGTGAACGTGAGAGGGATTGTATGAGCTTAAAAAATATTAATTATTACTTTTCAATGACCCATGCCACAACCCCATGGGGTTTTAGCCCACTAACTGGGGGTACAAACTTCAAACATGAATATCTCTCAAACCGTGAAGAATTAAATTGCGTGCCATATATCAACGGAAACATCTTGACAAGTAGAAACCATAAAAAGCATTATTGACCCATAATATATTAATTTTGTAGGTCAAAATTCCCATGCAATATTGGGGTAGCCCCGGGTGCTGCGTGGGTTGACATCAATGACAACCGTTGATCAACACAATTCTTGGATGATACAAATTACAAAACCTCCTTTCTATATATAGGAGTCCATGGGGCCACAATTTAATCCTAGTTTACCTAACAATAATAATTTAAGGGCACAATAATAATAATATGGGGGTTACAGGGGTATAATAATAACAATAAGGGGGTTACACTATCAACAATAAGGGACTATACTAGTAATATAGGGACCTAACATGCCCCTCTCCTTCAAAAAAGTGTTGTCCTCAATGCTTGAGTAGCTCTGGGTGCTTCTGTATAAAATTCTCATCCTCCCATGTAGAATCTTCATTGGGTAAGTTCTTCCACTTGATGAGATACTCTGAAATTGATCGATTCTGTAGCTGTCGAGTTCTTGTTTCCATGACCGCTTCAGGTTCCAATATGATTTTTCCTTCCTCATCAAGTTCTGGAAATATTGTTTGAACTTGAATATTTTCACCTATAACCTTCTTTAAGCATGAAACATGGAAAACTAGATGCACTCGCGAAGAAGCAGGAAGCTCCAATTTGTATGCCACAGTACCAATCTTTTGCAACACCTTCTAAGGACCATAGTACTTTGGCGATAATTTATAATCCTTCTTAGCTTGCTTGAGGGACATTTGAAAATACCCAATCTCCTACATCAAAACTTCTCTCGCTGCGATGTTGATCTGCCTGTTGTTTCATTCGATTTTGTGCCAAATTCAGGTTATCCTTTAAGAGTTGGAGAACTTCTTGCTGATGCTCGATGTGATCTTCCATTGCTTGAACCTTCAAATTTTCTCTTAAATATGATGTGATGGATGGTGGATGATATCCATAAAGTGCCATAAATGGGGTCATTTTTGCTGCAGTATGGAAGGAAGTGTTATACCACCATTCAGCGAGAGGTAACCACTTGACCCATTGTGTTTGTTTATCAAATACAAACAACGAAGATATCCCTCCAAACATTTATTCACTATCTCAGTTTGACCATCGGATTGAGGATGATAAGATGAGCTATGAGTTAATTGAGTACCCAAACAAGAAAATAACTCCGTCCAAAAATTTCCAGTAAAAATGGGATCTCTGTCGCTCACAATAACCCTTGGGTTTCCATGTAGCTTTTGAATTGTGTCAATAAATGTAGTAGCAACTGTACTTGCTTTAAATGGATGAGATAATGCACAAAAGTGTGCATACTTGGTAAGTCTATCAACTACCACCATGATGACACTCTTTCCTTCGGACTTAGGTAAACCTATGATAAAATCCATTGAAATCTCCTCCCAGCGTTGACTTGGAATGGATAAAGGTTGTAGAAGTCCCGGGGTCTTAATTGTCTCAACTTTATTCTGCTGGAAAACCAAACATTCTGCCACAAACTTTTGAATATCAGATTTAAGGCCATCCCAAAAAAATTCTTTCTTCACCCCGTGGTAAGTTTTTAAAAATCTTGAGTGTCCTCCTAAAGGAGAAGTGTGCAATTCCAAAAGAATATTTTGTTTTAGTTGGGAATTCTTACAAAGATATAAGCAATATTTGTACCATAAGGAATCATTTTTCCAACTAAATGTATCAAATGTACTAGGATCATGCTGCAACTTTTAAATGAGTGTCCACACTTCTTTGTCCTTCTTCCATTCATCCCTTGCTTCGGTTATCCAATCTGGTTGGATAATAGAAATGGCACAAAGAAATGCTTCCACATCTTCATTCTTTCTTGAGAGTGCATCTGCAACAACAATTAGGTTCCCTTTTTTTTAGAGTATTTCAAAGTCATAACCCAACATCTTTGTGACCCATTTTTGCTGCTCTTTTGAAGATAGTCTTTGTTCCAAAAAGTGTTTAAGACTATCATGGTCAGTTTTTACCTTGAAGTGTCTTCCCATTAGGTAAGTTCACCATTTCTTTAGTGCATGCAGTATTGCTAACATTTATTTCTCATAAATAGCTTTCTGTAAATATTTTCCTTTGATTGGGCGACTTTCAAAAGCAATGGGTCTTCCTTCTTGCATTAAAACAGCACCAATTCCATTTCCTGAGGCATCACATTCCACAATAAAGGTTTTTGTGAAGTCTGGCGTAGCTAAGACCGGTGCTAGGCACATTGACTCTTTAAGATGTTCAAAGGCCTTAGTTGTTGTAGGATTCCATGAAAATCCATCTTTCTTCAATAATGTTGTTAGAGGTGCTAATATTCTCCCATAATTCTTAACAAACTTGCAATAATACCCTGTTAACCCAAGAAATCCTCGCAACTGCTTTATGGTTGTGGGGACTTTCCATTATTTAATGGCTTTGATTTTGTTAGGGTCTACCTTAACACCCTCATGAGATACAATATGACCCAAATATTCCACCTCTTTTACTCCAAAGAAACATTTGGATGTCTTTGCATATAATTGTTTCCCCTGCAATAGTTTGAGAACCCTGTCAACATGTTGAACACGATCCTTCCAAGACTTGTTGTAGATTAGTATATCATCAAAAAATACTAGCACAAATTTTCTAAGGAAGGGTTTGAAAATGGAATTCATGAAGCCTTGAAATGTAGAAGGTGCATTGGTAAGGCCAAAAGGCATGACCAAAAATTCATAATGACCCTCATGAGTTCGAAATGCTGTTTTCGAAATATCTTCAGTCCTCATTCTAATTTGATGATATCCTGAATGAAGATCCAACTTGGTAAAATAAATTGCTCCATGTAATTCATCCAATAATTCATCAATCACAAGAATGGGAAATTTATCTTTAATGGTGAGCTTATTGAGCTCCCTATAATATAGACACATGCGCCATGATCCATCCTTCTTATGTACCAATACTACAGGAGCAGAGAAAGAACTTTGACTTGGTTTAATTATACCAACCTCTAACATTTCTGCAATCATACATTCAATTTCATTCTTTTGGACATAAGGATATCTATAAGGCCTGATGTTTGGAGGAACACATCTCGGAATCAAATGAATAGCATGATCATTATCATGAATAGGTGGGATTCCTTTGGGAGTTTCAAAAACCTCGGAATGATTGTCCAGGAAATTTTGGAGATCTACATAAATAGATGATTTTGATGTTGGAACTTCTAGTTAGCATAATTGTGCAATTACACCTCGTTGTTCTCTCTTTAGAAGCTTTTTCATGACATTAGAGCTTATTATTTTTCCCAGCTTCCCTGCAATACCCCGTAATTCGACTTCCTTTCCTTCTGAAAAAAAAATTCAAGAAAAGTTCTTGAAAATTAAAAATTGTCGTCCCCAAAGATTGTAACCATTGTACTCCTAGTACAACATCAGCACCTCCCATAGGAATGGAAAGCCTTGGACTATTCAATACATACTCCCCCATGGTTAGCTTAATATTATGGCATTTTCCAGAGAAATTAATAGTTCCTCCATTTGCAACCATCACTTGACATTCTGGTGCTGGGTATAGGAAACAATTCAATTCCTTGGCTACCTTACAATGAATAAAATTATGGGTACTACCTTAATCAATCAACACTATTACCTTTTTCTTCTTGATATGTTCTTCTATCCTAAGAGTTTGAGGAGTGGTAATTCTTGCCAATGCATTACATGATATGGTCAGACTAATTTCCTCTTCTAGGGTTGGTTCCTAGTGTATATCCTCTTCTTGTTCATTTTCTTCTCCCTCTTCACAATCTATGTAAAATAATTTCTTCTCAGCACACTTATGACCCTTAGTGTATTTTCTATCACAACTATAGCAAATCCCTTTTCCTCTTTTTTCTTCAAATTGTTGTGGTGTCAACCTTGTAGGTTGTGGAAATCTAGGAGTAGCAACACTTCCCTCTTTATAGAAGCGAGTGGTAGGCTTCCTTGTCACCATAATTTTACATTCATTTTTTCTTGCCAACCTGAATGCCTTCTCCAATGAATCAGGTTCCAAAACGCGAACTTCATGTCGAATGTTATCCTTTAAAGTACCTATGAAGAGATCAATCCTGTGTTCCTCTGGAATATCAGTTACCCTTATATTCAATTTTTGAAAGTCCTCAATGTGCTCCCCCACTAAACCCTTTTGTTTGATATTTACCAATTGGCTAAAGAATGTGTTGCTCTTTGTATCCTCATAATGTTCTATCATTTCCTGCATAAAAATTGACCAAGTGACAATTTTTTTACGAGAGCAAAGCCATCTATACCATACAAATGTATTTTGTTATAAATGTAAAGTTGAAATGCATACCTTTTGTGTGTTTTTCACATTATTGAGATCAAAATATTGCTCCATCTATAGTATCCATGTTACAGGATCCTTTCCATCAAACTTCTTCATATCCATTTTTGGAATATGGTGGTTCTTCCCACCAACATTAGAGTTTATGAAATCACGATTAAAATTTATTTTGTTCTCATCATGAGTTTCCTCTAAAATCTTTTCACCATTAGGAAACATTTGTTGTATCAACTTTGTCAAACCTTCCATGTCTTCTTTTAGATCATTCTTCATGTTTTCCATTTTTTCATCAATCTTAGCTTCCATGTCATTCATCTTATATTCTATGCCAGCTTCCATGCCATCTATCTTAGCTTCCATGCCATTCTTCAAACCATCCATCTTATATTCCACGCCTTTCTTCAAACCATCCATCTTAGTTTCCATGCCTTTCTTCAAAACTTCCATGTCATTTTTTGTTACTCTTTGCGAGAGCAAAATTTGTTGCACTTTCTCTTGTAAATTTGATATGTCATGTTGCCATTCTTCATCTTCATGATTCATGGTAGAGCCTTCTAAAGTCTTAATGGGGGTTCAATTATTTTTAGGAGGAATTTCAGAACCCAATACTGAAATATATTCTACAATATACCCTTGGAATCAATTCAACTTGATTCTTCAAACAAGACTTATGCAATTCGGAAAAACAAATACACACCTTTTACTTTCTTTTGAGGAGCTCGATATTGAAATTGACTTATCTCTATACTTTCAGATCCTCAATATCTGAAATTCAGCCCTGTAGTATTCATTTGAAGCTTCTTTCAAATGCCACAGGTATGACTTTATTTGGATTCTTCAAGTCAATGTTATGTCCAATCTCCCACAATGACCTAATTATGGACTGGTTTAGTAGAGAGAAATTGTGTGACTTTCCACGTGTCACTGTTTGCTCCTTTGGCTCTGAAATTTATAGACAGGAAAATACAATTTGTGTACTTCCAGTCAATTTTTACATAATTCCAATCCGATACTCAGAGAGAGAGTTATAAATATTTTCCCATGATCACCTCTTTGAGATGAAATTTGGGAGCCTGAAAAAGACCTAACTTCCACATATCATATCTCTAAAACTATTGTGAACCAAGCTCTGAAATGTTGTGAAGATGTTCCTCAGGATTTTGGCATCACTCTCCAAATATTTTATCTTATGAACATTCGTAGAAAAAACGTTATAGTGAAAATTCCACTATGACCTTTTTAAGTGAAATTCAAGAGCCTGCAAAAAGCCCTAACTTCAACAAATCATATCTCTAACAATATTGCAAACCAAGTTTTGAAATTTTGCGAAGATGTTCCTCAATATTGTAGCTTCACACTCTAAAAATTTCATCTTTTGAACCTTCGCAGAAACAAAGTTATAGCGACAATTCCATGATGACCTGTTTGGAGCAGCGAAACCCTAGAATCCAAAGCTCAGATACCAAACGTTGTGAAACCAGCTCCAAAAATAGAATAAAAGAGATATAAACACCTTAGAAATAATCCACTTAGAGGGGTCAACCTCCAATACATTACATGAATGAAAAATTCTTGGATGATACAAATTACAAAGCCTCCTTTCATTATATAGGATTCCATGGGGCCACAATGTAATCCTAGCCGACCTAACAGTAATAATTTAAGGGCACAATAATAACAATATGGGGGTTACAGGGGTACAATAATAACAATAAGGGGGTTACACTAACAAAAATAAGGGACTATACTAGTAATATGGGGACCTAACATGAAAAAGATGAAGTGTCCACAAGTTGAGCCAAAGTTCATGCTCTGGTACCACTGTAATATCCCAAAAGGGAGAATGCAGTAATACTTCATACAATATAAGAACTTACAGCAAGATAAACAATAAATCTTAAGAAAACATCAGAATTTACAGAGAAGATGAGCCATTTTATTAGATTGGAGAATAATCAGTTACATCATGTATAAAATGTGAGTAGATCTAGCCAAAAATTTGGTCTAGAATCACCCAGAAAGCATGCTACAATAGGTACAGCATAACTGGAGAGGTACTGAAGCAAATATTGCACTATCCCTTCAGTAGAATATGAACATATAGCTGCCGGATGAATATGAAAATGTAGATATACTAAAAAATAAAGCTCAAATGATGCCAAGATTCAAGATCTGGCCAATGTGATGGATTCCCAAGATAACCCAGAAAGGATTTTCCAAATTTGCAACTTTGGAAAATCACCTCTCTAGGATTTGATCCTCGATTTGCTGGGAAATAAATATTTGAACGAAGATCTGACAAATAGATGGCTAAAATATGATATCAGATCATATCTATGCTTGAAGGGTTGATCCCTTCCTTAGATCTATGAGCTAGAAGCTCTAGATCTAGCTTCTCAATCCTCCAATGATGATTGTAGTTGTTGCAACACAACTGCCTCTAGAAACTGCATTGTGAGGGAAAGAGAGGCCTTCTAACTGCTGAAAAATGATACAATAAACTCCAGGATGATGGTAAGACTGATGGAAATGCGAGGGAATGATCCCTCATAGGATTGCTAGCTGAAATAATAGCAACTTCCTTCCTCCCTTTAGATCTGCAACATAAACAACGTAATTCCTAAAGGAAGTACTTCTGCTGGGAGGTCAATAACTTTTGACCTGATGCCAGATCTGAAATGAAGCTCTGGGAAGCTGATCTTTAAGCCCAAGGTGATAGGAATAAACCCTCACCAATTCTCCAGCTCAAGTACTGAAGACAACTTCCTCCTTCCAAACTGATCTTCAAAAATCTGCAATTTTTGAATGTGAGTGTTTTGCAGAAAGTAAGAAAAGAGAAGTGGAACTTAAAGCCTAATGTAGAATGAAGTACAAGACTCCTTCTAGAGATACTCTAAGAAAGAGGTGGGATTCCCAACCAGGAACACCCTGTGCTAAACAACACCTGCAATCTCTGCTAAATAGCCCAAGAAAGAAGTGGAATGTCACATGACAATTCCATATCTGAAAAGATCTTTACATCAAGAATAATCAACATGCTCTCATCCTTTCCTTCATCTTCTTTATAAGTAGATTGTGCTATTTGACCAAGTCAACCATCATGTCTAGGTGCAATGTACACCTTCCATCAAGTGTGCCTTGTTGGCACAACATCCTCCATCACTTTATCATGAATGTCTTATGATCTTTGACATCTTCAAGATCTTAGTTGACTAAATCATCCTCTGTTTGATCCCTTCAAGATCTTAGTTGACTGAATCAACCTCCATGATCTATCTCATTAATGAGACAAGTTCTCCAATTTCATTCACATTAGTAGTTTCTCAACTACCTTGTTATGCAGATCTAGGCTAAATTAATCCACATTCACACACACAAAGTGGATATTTATTCATATTGAGGATTGTGGGTCCCTCCACCCTCTTATTTACTTAATTTATTAAGAAAACCAAGGACTCTAATATTCCAAATATGATGTGAAAATTTGGGAATATTACATATCATCAGCCTTGTCAATGAATTTGTCTTCAAGCCAGCAATACATTTCAAATAATTCAAACTCACACAGGGTTTCATGGATTTTATAATCCTTGTCCAGAAAAGGTAGGTGATCAAGGTCAACTGGGGGATGGAGTAGTGGATTTATAGGTTCTTCCTGTCCCTTCTTCTTATGAGGCATGTCCGGATCAGGTTTGATGGTGGATGAGGGTTTCTGATAGACAATGGAGGTCATGATTGTGTAAAAGCTTTGAGATTAGGAATAAGTGACAACAGTTTCAGAAGGTACTTTGACAGTGATAGGATTGGCTTTTCTGGCACTTTCTCAACCTGTAGCAAACATGTGCAGAGCAGAGAAAATGGTAAGCTAAAGGATTAAAAGCTAATCAGGCATGGATTTATAAGCATTTCGATTGATTTCCCATTGATGTTGGCGCAGATCTATTGGATTAATGGTTAGTGAGGAACTAAATTCACCAACGATTGCATTACCACGGGAAATCGTTTAATTGGGAATGGTATAGTCCAGGTGGTGTGACATTACTCACGCTCAACAGGTAGATTGGATGTTTTTAATATAGTGGGGAAACTGCTTTCAAAGGGGTTCTGAAGTGGTAAATAGTTTTAGCAGGGGGGTGGGGGTCCGAAATGATGAGAGGGCACCACGTTAGCGTGGGCCCGAAACACAAAACCACTTATTTCAGACCCCCTCAGGTAAAGTTAGGATGGAGAGGGGGGACCAAAAAATGATAAAGGTCATTGGATGGAGGAGCGGGGGATCAGATGATGGGACAGATGGAGTTGAGATAACGTGCAGTGACGGGATGTTTTGCCAAGTAGCATGAGAGTTAAAAGGGGTAAAAAATTTGGATAATGGGATAATGTGCCACACTTTTGTTTTCATATGTCGAACCTTTAGACTTAGGATAAAACTTGTATTCCTTTTCCTTCTCCTATGCATGAAATATAACTTTGAAATTTAAACTTAGGGTAAAATTTTTCATGCTTTTCAAATCCACAATGCAATTTCTACCTACCCTTTCATTTTCAATTACTTTTCTAAGCTAACTTTTTTTCATCTTCAATACTTAGAGTGCATATATTTTTTTTTATAACAATCTAACCTACTTTATCACTTATTTCTCCTATTGATTCATATTAGACTGTTGAATCAATCTCATTTTCTACCTAACAACTAATTTGTCAATATTAAACTGTTTGACAAATCTTTATTCACTGACCTAATTAACATGAAATTCACAATTGTTCCATCATGATTAATTTGTATGATTGGAACAAAATCTATTCATTGTGGCATTTTAAGACAAGATGCACACAATTTTATTAGATTTTAACATAAAGTAAACTAATTTAACAATAGTGGCATTTAAATTTTCAGCACTTTTAGTATTATTTATATTTTTATTTTGTGGGGTTTTATTCTTTTTTCAATTTTCTGTCTTTTTGTTCATATTCTTTTTCGTTTTGACATACCCTCTTTTGATTTTATTTTATATATATATTTTTTTTGGAAATCATTTGAAAATTGAAAATAATTTACAATGTAAAATTACAAATATGACATACTCAATCACCTTGAGATCCTATAAAATATAGGACCCTATCAATGGCTCCAGCTGGGGATGGCACTTCTTCATATGAAGTGTCAAGAACATATCATCAGTAGCCTTGAGTATCCAATGTATGTAATGTTTGCATCTGATTGATTTTTTTGTTAAGGTACTTATAATAACTTTTCAATCAGGGCTTAGGGCCTTCCCTACGAGCTTCAACTCCATTCAACAAGTTATCCAATAAAATCAATATAAACTGTGATATTTACAATGATGTAAGAAAAATATTTATGCTAAGAAAAGTAGTGCTTCAGCATCCTGCCATTGACAGGACCACCAAGTAACTCTGCTCCATCCAATTACTTGAGGAAGAGTGCATTGTTTCCCCTGAAATCATAAATAATGTACGGCCCTTTCCAAAGTTTATCAAATTTACCATGTTTACCTTTGTCTTCTCTCCTCGAATCCCACCTTAGAACTTTGTCTCCAATGTTCAATTCATCTACTTTAGTCCTTCTATCAAAAATATTTTTGACATTGTCCTGAATTACTTGAGTTTTGTTATAGACCTCCTCCCTTGATTGCTACAACTGAATGGTTTGATTGATTCTTCTTTGTATATCATTTGGCTCAACCTGTAATTCTTTTATTATCTTCATGACTGGTACTCCTAAATATGATGGAAATATATCATCCATTCCATAGAACAATTGGTATGGTGACATACCAATTGACTTCTTTGTAGTAATTATGTCAGCCCAAAGTGCATTAACCAACTTATTGTGCCAATATTTCTTGTTGTCTTCCAACAAATTTTTAATGATTTTTACCAGAATCTTATTTGAGGATTAGGCCAACCCATTACCCTAAGGGTAATAAGATGTTGAATGTAACAAATTAATGTGGTATTTATTACAGAATTCAATCATTTTTTTAGATTTAAAAATTTTTGCATTGTCAGTAATAAGTTTTCTAAGACAGCCAAATATAGAAAGGATATTGATCTCAAGAAATTTAATAATAACAACATCAGTAGCAGATTTAGAAGCGGTGGCCTCTATCCATTTAGTAAAGTAATATGTGGTTGTTAGAATCCTCTTATGTTGGCCAAAAGGAGGAGGATGAATTTCACCAATGAAATCTAGTCCCCACTGTTGAAAAGGGCTCTCAACTGAAATAGGTTTTAATGGCAGTGGTAAGAGCTTTCTTTTTTCTTCAAAAATATGGGATTTATGGCATGAAGTTACCTTCTTATGAATGTCAGGAATAGGGTAGGCAGTAAAAACCAGCCCTGATGATTTTATTGGAAGTGGTTTCCCAATAGAGATAGCCACCATAGTCACCTTCATGGAACTCTTGCATGATTTTCTCTGAATCATCCTTCAACAAGAACTTAAGCAAAATTCCACCAACATATTTCAAATATAAAAAAATTTCAATGATGCAAAACTTAGTTGCCTTTAATTTTAGAATTATTGCCTTTTTTTTTGTTAGAACAGGAGGAGGAATTAAATTGAATAAAACATACAACAATTCTGCACACCAGGGTGAGTTTAGAAATGCTTCATTGATCTGTGGAGTCGCATGTTCCTCTTGATCGTCCAGTGTAGCAAAAAATTTGATGTCTAGCGCATGGAAATTTGACTCTGCCATCAGTTTGGCTAGTACTTTTCCTTTGATCAACTTGGTTGGTTTGATTTCTAAGTCATACTCAAGGATGACAGCAATCCATTTTCCTCGTTTTCCATCTGGTCCATTCTGTGTCAAAATATATTTGACAAATGAATTAGGTACATACGCAATAATATGTGAATGCAAAATATATACTCTAAAATATTTTATTGCTTTAACCAATGCAAAGGCCTATTTTTCAATGATATTATATTTTAAAGATGCGCCTCTTAAAGCCTTACTGAAAAATGCAATAGGTTTTTCAAATCCTTCCTCATTTTTCTACAACAAAACAACTACAATAGAGTGTTCAGAAGCAAAAGAAAAGATAATAAAATCTATGGTAAGATCTAGACTAATCAACACTGGTGCTTTTGTTAATGCCTGCTTAACTAAATCAAATGATTGTCTAGCCTCAATACTCCATCTAATTTATGAATCTTTTTTAAGCATATTTTTTTTATGTCTAAGAAGTTTTTCAAGGTTAGGAATGAATCTCATTAGGAAATTAAGCTTGCCAATAAATTACTGAAGCTCTTTGATGTTTCTAGGGTCACTGATTTTTAATATTGCTTCAATCATACTGGGATCAATCCTAATTCCATCCTTTGAAATAATATCTTGCATTCCTCAAGACCAATAAATGTTTTATTAGGATTTAGTGAGATACCAAACCTTCTACACTTTTCAAACACTCTTCTTAGATGCCTCAAATGTTCCTCATCAGTCTTTGAATATACAATAATTTCATCAAGATAAATCAAAATAAAATGGCCAATCTCATCAGCAAAGGCAATATTCATTGCTCTTTGAAATGTGGCCCCAACATTCACTAACCCAAATGGAATCTTCACATACATAAAGGACCCCCATGGAGTAATCAAAGTTGTTTTATCCTGATCATCACGATGTACTAGGACCTAGTTATAACCTGAGAAACCATCTAATAAGGATATCCTACTAGAACCTACTACCCTTTGTAATATATGGTCCATTTTGGGCAAAGGGTATTTGTCTTTAAGGGAGACCTTGTTAAGATTTATAAAATAAATACATAACCGAATTTCTCTAGTTTTCTTCCTAGTAGGTACTATATTAGACACCCATTTAGAGTATCTGAGAGGGACAATAATTTTAGAATCGTACATGATTTTTACCTCTTTCTCAATCAAAGGCATCAGAACACAATTTATTTTACGAATCTTTTGTTTGAATCGTTTCTGATCTTCCTTGATTAGGATTTTGTGTTGTGTGATACTAGTGTCATATGATTTAAGATCCTCATAGCTCCAAGCAAAGAAATCAACAAACTATTTGAATAAAGCTATGTATTCTTGTTTTCTAACAGTAGGCAGTGATTTTGAGAGTTTTATTATTTTAGGATTATTTTCACTACCTATATTACATTCTTCTACATTTTCCCCAGTGGACTCTATTTTTGGATTTTTTTCTACATCATTGAAATCAAAACGTTCTTCTAATGGAACTAGACCTCTAGGAAAAATATTATCTTTAAGCTGAAACTTCAAATTCTTCTTTTTCTGGATCAATTTCGTGCAATTATAATTTATGTACAACTTCATCTACAAAAATATTTACATCTAATTCATCAAACTGATCTTCTACATTATTATGCACAACTATCTGATTTTCTACTTGACCATCTAAGTCTATGTTATTTTCCTCATATTCATCTTTGGACTGTAGAAATTTTTCTATCTGTTTATCATTTCCAAATACCTTCCAATACCTCATGTTATCTGGTATAGCTGGATGGTGTTAATTTCCATTGTATATTGTTTGTTGGGATGAAGCATTTTGCATGTGCTGGCTGAAAAAGCAATACCATTAGCTAGGACATTATGATTTCGGGGTATCACAACAAGATCATATTCTACAAAAGTGTGTAATAAATCGAGCACAACATTTCTATATGCTCTCAACCTAGGATGTTTCGCAGCATATTCTCCTTTAATATGTTTAATTATCAATTCAGAATCTCCATGAATAGAAATTCTCTTAGCACCTAATTTCTTCAATAATTTCAAGCGTAAAAGAAGTGCTTCATATTTTGCTATGTCATTGGTACATTGAAAATTCAATTTGTATGAATGACTTTCTGCATGAGTATTTCCTGAATTTGAGACCCACACACCTGATCTTGACCCTGCTCTACTACAAGAACCATCGAAACTCATATTCCAAAAAGGTTCAGTTTCAGTGTTTTGTTGTACAATTTGTGTTTGATTTTCATATGTTTCACAACTGTCATTTTCAGCACTAGTAACCTGAGCATCAATATCTCCATAATTATACAGAATGAAGGAATCTAAATCAGATTGAACAGAGTAAAGGGGGTAGTTATGTGGCTGCTCTTGACTACTCACCATGTATTTCATTAAGGTTTCCCTATATAGTATTCTCTGTTGAACAAACACTAGGATGGTTGCATAAGTCATGTCCATTTGTAGGGTACCTTGTAATTTTTCTCCACAAGAGCATGACAACAGCATGCCATACTTTGGGGGAATATCAACCACTACTATGTCCATTACTAGACTCTTAGCTGGGATTTGGGCTAAAGTGACACATAGATCCTTAATGAGACCTAAACATCTTACTTTTCTTGAATCAAATGAATACAAATCTTTCTAAGGCCTATTAATGTCAAGACCAAGTTTCTCCATAACGGATTTTGGCATCAAATTGTGTGAGGCAGCTGAATCTAACATAGGATTTTGTAGAATTTTACCATGAACATTAAGACTGACATAAAATCGAGGGACTCCTCCTTCTTGCGGTTTACCATCTACCTCTCGGCAAAATAATAATTCAAGTTGATCATCATTCAAATTGATAGTATCATTTTTTTCTCCTATGTTCAAAGCTTTTATAACTTGATTTCCATACATATTTTTATTCATTAACTCAGTCAAAGGCATAGAAATTTTCAGCTTTCTAGTTCATTTTCAATATTGAATGATGTTTTAAATTTATTAAGTTCGAAAAATCATATTTATCAGCAGTTTCTTTTGACACATGTTCTTTTTGGTGACTGGTGGTGGGTGTTAGGACCCCGTAGTTTGCAATATTGGCAAGTACAAACGCTACAGAGCCTACATCAAACCACTTTGGAATCTGAGGATCTAGCCATCCTAGATTCAGAGAGGGATCTCTCTATGTATGTGTATCTCAAAGATGTTTCTTTATGCTCAATTATGATTTTAGGCTAGTTATGAAGAAAAAGGGTTGTTTTTTTTTTTTGGTTGGGCAGGATAACATGAAGATGAAGGAAGTCTTTATGAAGGGTGAAAGTGTGAGTAAATGACAGAATGTTTCAGCTGATAAGATAAGAAAGAAACAGTATCGACAATCCATTGGGCTATGGAGTCATGAGAGGATTTAATTTCACAGCAAGGTTCAAGAGTGGTCCATGGGGCAAGTCATCTATGTCAAAGGATCTCTTTAAGTTGATTTTATGGAATGAAATAGTATGAAATGGAGTGAAAGAACTAAAACACATGAAGAAACAAATAACAGTCTAAGATCAGGTAAGTACTTTTAAACTAGCCTACTTTTGACATGCACTTAAGGGAAAAGCACAAAAGTAACCTAAGATCAGGTAAGTACTTTAAAACTACCCTTCTTTTGATGTAATTTCAAGAGAAAACATTTAAAAACATGGAATAGCTTAAGATCAAGTAAAGATTTTTAACTTAGCCTGCTTTCAGCATATTCTCAAAGAAAACATTCATGATAAACATAAAAAGTATTTTAAGATCAAGTAAGTACTTTTAAACTAGCTTGCTTTCAACACACTCTTAAGGGAACTTTTCAAAGCAACTGTTGGAGAAGAAACTAGAGGATAGGGCTAACCATAGACTTCTTGTTAGGTAAACTTGACTCGAGATAGATTCAAAGTTGACTAGGGTAAATAGTAGTGGTTTTGGGGCACATGGTTTTGTGCACCCATGGTTTTGGCCCATGGTATTGCATGTAATGGAGCCTATAAAAAGGCTGGGAAGACTTCATTGTAAGGTAGGCCTGGAGGTGAGCGGTGAGGGCTCACTTGGCCGGATTGGCCAGGGTTTTGGCCAATGGTTAATGAAATTTCATTGGTTGGGTTTTTCCCTGGATTTGGGGTTTTTCCTGGTTAAATATTTGTGTTAATGTTAATGATTTGTTACTGGCTCTTTTTATGTTTATTTCTCTCTTAGTAAATTTTTTTATTGCTATGGTAAATTCCTAAAAAATGGTATCAGAGCCATGGTTCAGGTTTTGGCTTCAGATGGACGTTTTTTTTTCCAAGGGTTTTATTGGCTTGTGAATAGAGATATGATTTGTTGTATTGATGCGGATCTGGATCTCAAACCAAAGGACGAGATCGATACATAACCCATTGGAGGAATTCTGCAAAGCATTCTGAAGAAGAAGGGATAGGTTTCAAGCTGTTTTAACACGATAGACGACGACGATGATGATGTTGTGGGGAATCAGTATCTGGTCATGTCTGTCCCTCTTGAGAACCATGGACGGAATCCCATGTCGATTTCGAGAGAGGTAATGGGTCATTGTACCACCAGGGAAATTCGATTTGCCTCTGGTCCTCTAGAGAGGTCTTCGGTGGAAGCGAATTGGGGACATAGATTGGGTCCGATCCTAAGTAGAATAGGTTCTAGGAAAGCTTTTCAGCACAAAGATCTCGGTTCAGGACCTAACATGGAATCTCGAGCTAGTGTTTCTGTCATCCGGGAAGCTCAAATTAGTGTGTTTGCCAGCCGAGGTTCGAGTCCTGGCGGGTTGTTCAAGGAATGCTTGAATTTAAATTCCCATCATCCACCGAAGCGTCGGATTTTGTATGTTGAAGGCGTTGTAGCCTCGAAGCCTTGTAACATAGAATCGAGATATTGCGAGACAACGACGACATAGGCATCAACATCAGGACACATAGGGCTTGTTTCTGAAGGCCTGCCTGCAAGTGGACCTATAAGTTATATGCACTCTGGTCTTATCTATAACAAATCTCCAAATACAAGGGCACAGTTTGGTTCTAAATGTAAGAAGCTAATTCATGCACCATCGTCTACTCTTGGAGGTTTTGCTCTTGCTTGGCATTATGCCAATGTTATTATCCTTATTGAGAAGCTAGTACACTCCCCCCATTTGATTGGTCATGATGCCAGAGATGATCTTTATCAGATGTTGCCAACAAGCGTGAGAGTGGCGCTGAGGTCCAGGTTCAAGTCTTATGCAAATAATTTAGCATCCACAATCTATGACGCATATCTTGAAACTTATTGGAAAGATGCTTTCTCCCAGGATGGCAGCAGTGTGCTAGAGGACATGGATGAAGCAACCATTGAGGTTTCGATGGTCATCCTGGTGGAAGCTTTATTGGAGATGGCGAAAACTATGTCTACAATGGACAAGACCGCTCTCAATTATTATGTTATCTGCATCCATGCGATATGAGAGAATATGTGCTAGAATAGCAAGCCATGAGCTGCATTAAGAGAGAAAAGTGTTTGACAGAATGTGTCAATAAAATGCTTTGAAGAACGTCAAAATGAGAGAGGATATTTGCAGGTGAATTAATTAAATTGATGAACCATGTATCTGAAGAGAATTCCTAGAGAACTGGCGGTTACAGAGGCTGGTGACCCATGTAATCCGGTAGCTGGATTATTTTTATATGGACATTGATGTACAACTATGATGTCCTCTTTGAAGAGGACATCATGAATGAATATTGAGAATGGTCACACAAAGAAAGCAACAATGAAACAAAAATATATGTATAATGGAGTTAATTTTATTACATGTAAATGGGCATACTGTTGTAAGACCTGGTATGGCATGCGTACCCTTGGGTAAATCATTGGTAAAGTTTGTGTTAGACCTAGGTGATAGGGGGGATGTCAAGTTAACAATTACCCTGGGTAAAAAATTTAGGGGGGAAGAGCTAGAGTGAGCGGGGTTGTCTCACTTAGCAGGTTTGGATGGATTTAGTGAATAATCCCCAAGTCAAGTTTAAGGGGGGAATTGTTAGGTAAACTTGACTTGGGATAGAGTCAAAGTTGATTAGGGTAAATAGTAGTGGTTTTGGGGCACATGGTTTTGTGCACCCGTGGTTTTGGCCCATGGTATTGCATGTAATGGAGCCTATAAAAAGGCTGGGAAGACTTCATTGTAAGGTAGGCCTGGAGGTGAAAGGTGAAGGCTCACTTGGCTGGATTGGCCAGGGTTTTGGCCAATGGTTAATGAAATTTCATTGGTTAGGTTTTTCCCCGGATTTGGGGTTTTTCCCGGTTAGATATTTGTGTTAATGTTAATGATTTGTTGCTAGCTCTTTTTATGTTTATTTCTCTCTCAATAAATTGTTTTATTATTGTGGTAAATTCCTAACACTTCTCTAGCTCAGTATTTAATTAGTAAACTTATCAAGAACATTCAAAGACAATATCTCAAGTTGTACTTAGGAAGCATGGGCTTACCAAAAATTCACTGGTTATACTCTATTGAATTACCTTCAAATTAACAATCAGCAGAAAACATAAAGGATAAAGATTTATCAGTGAGATTTAGGGTACTTCAGAAGTAAATCCTAATCTATATTTGTTGTTCTTTATCAGAGAAAAGTGGACAAAATGAAAACATAAAGAAAATAACAATTACAGTGAGAAACACATCACCATTGACATAGACCAGGATCCCATAAATCAGCTATTTGTATTTGATGTTCAAACCAGTTACAATCTTCAAGTCCAGTGGGTCTTTACAGCTTCAAACTTCTCATCTCAGCTTATGTGTCTTCAATTAAAAAACAGAGCTACAGCTGCTTGAAAAGCTATTTACATGCAACAGATATCCAGAGACCAACCCTTATAGTGTCTTCCACAGAAGTATTTATAGAAGAATAAGGAGGGGGAGTGTAATAAGGGTTCATATGTTCAATTAATGCAGAGTAAGAGCTTCTCGGCCCTTGAAGGGCCAAATGGAGAAGGAATGACATGAATTAACTCTGCTAATTGATTATTACATTAAATTTCATCAACTTTAGTCACTTTTATTGACTTTGGGGATTTTTGGTAGGTTGGCAGTTAATGTTGAGCTGTCTTTTTAAAAATATCCCTAACTGTGCATTCATGGTGCCTTATTTTGAGGAAATAAACCTATAGGTGCAAGTTTTGGCCTTTATTGCCTCACTAAGGTGGCATTCGAAGGCCCGTTTTGCTAATCTGTCTGTCTTTGTGGCTTTAAAATACTGTTATGACTCTGATTCTGCTTTATACCCTCATAATCATCCAAGAGTCTTTAATCTTGATATGCTGATTGTATTTTACTATTTTTGGCTTTGTCATCTACCTTTTTCCTCTTCCTACTTCTCTTAACTGTAGGTTTGAAACCCTTAATCCTTGGCTTTTTTATATTCAATCCCTGACATTGTGTATAAACCCTTGAAATGTATGATTAAACCTTCTAACCCACCGCATTTAGTCTTCAAATTAATGATTAAATCTTCAGATCTTAGGGTTTGCCTTTAATCTCTGATCTGCAAGTTTTAACCTTCACCGTTCTTCTCTTTAATACATGCAGGCATTTTTTTGGTATGGTGGATGGTTTGAGGTCATGACTAGTGCTCAAATAATATCGATTTAAACCGTGGAATTAACCCAGCAACCTTTACTCTGCATTGTTGGATTCTCATGGGTCACAATCTCAGGCCTTGTCTCTTTATGAATCGTAGGGGGCTTTCGGCCTCAAAAACCACTATCAAAACCTGCAAAAACCACAAAAATATTACATAAAATCCTACAGGCCTGAAGATTACTTACATAGGTTGATGTGGGGGGCGGATGAGCATGGTCAGGAGCAGAGATGCAAGCGGAGGAGCTTTTTTGAGGAGAAATGGAAAAAATCCAGTTCAAAATAGCTTTTGGCGCGAATTTGGGGAAAAGTGGTTTTTGAAAAAAACCGAGGGTGGTTATCGTATCCAATTCGGGTGGTAAGTGGTTTTGCTGAATTGAACGCGATCCAGTGATATTGTGCCACGTGGACTTTTCGATACCGCCAGTATTGCGTGAATTTGGAGTGTTAAACTCTAGGCGCAAAAATTGCGTGATATGCCACCACAGCCGTCAGATGAAGGGGATGAGATCGGACGGCACGGACTGAGCGCAATGGAAAAACTGCTTGAGTGGAAATGAATGTGGAAGCCAGGTGGCAGCGTTCGATAGGGCAGGCATTGTATGTGGCAGATGGTAGGCCTCGGTGGAGTTGATTTGTCGGGGCAAATGAGAGCCGTTAGATATTATGGATCTACGGTGTAGATCTCATCGGGGTAGTGTTATCATAGTGGGAAAAATACAAAGAAAAAGGCATGTTTTGAATGAAAACATTGATGCGATGGGGGGCTTAGCACAGGGGCTTAAGGCCTGGGTTCTTTTAACAAAAGGCAAAATAAGAGATTTTTTGCGTTTTTCAATGGATTTTCTTGGGGTTTTTTTCCAGTTCCGATAGAGGGAAAGGAAGGGTTTTTAAACCAAAAACAAGGATTTCTATGGTTTAAAGGGATTTTTGAAGGTTTCTGAGGGGAAGGAAGGGAAAATGAAAGAGAGAAAAGGAGCCTTTTTTCAGGGAAAATGGACGATGAAATAAGGGCCAAAAAGAGTGAATGAAATGATGAAAATGGGGTTGTTTAGGAAACAGTTCTGAAGGGAACAGCAGATTTCTTGTTGGATTTTTTGGAGGGAACAACACTGTTTTTAAGGCACAATAGTTTAAGGAACAACGATTAGGGAACAACAGACTTCAAGAATGAATGATTTATTTTTATGAAAATGATTTCTTGAAGGCTCAAGACCTGTTTTAGCCATCATTTGCTTATGACAAAATTTACTGATGTCTAACAGTGGGAATGTTTGTTTGAGTATTTTTGAAGGTACTCTCAACAATATTTTTAGCAGGACTATCAACTGTCTTTTTGCTAGAAGTATCAACAGTTTTCTTAGCAACATTTTCTGGAGTTTTCTTTGAAGTGGTGTCAGAAGTTTTCTTAACAGGATTTTCATTATTCTTTTTATTTGGAGCATCTAACAATGTCTTACTCCTAATATTGATGTAGGGATTCTGCAATAAAATAGATCCTTACGTATAATAGAGTGTGTGCCTCCTTAACATGGAATCCTCGTCAAATTCTTCATTAAAACCACATTCAATTTAGATCAAAAAAAATATAAAGAAGAGAGAGATCCCACGCAAACAAAAATATTGTTATATAATAACACAAGAAATTCAGATTCAAACCATTTTTCCCAAATATTACATTACTGGGCCTCTCGGCTCTCGCCCTTCACATGAACTCTCACACCATTTCTCTCTAAATCTCTATGACCTATTCTATTCTCTGTGTCCCCCTATCCTCACACAAAGCTTCACATTTATACATAATTGTGGATTAATTCAAATCCATGATTTCCTCCACAACTATCTCAACCAAACTCTAAAACAGATTTATCTCTTTTTTGACTCAAATAAGTTCCATTTAAGAAGTTCCTAATCCCTAAATTATCTATCCAACTCAACTCCACTCATATCCTCAATTTATTAAGAGAATATTCACAATAAACCTCACACTCATATTTTTCTATTAATTTATTTTAAAAATGTACATAATTTATAAAATAATTATAAAAAACATCAACCCCTAAATCACACAAATAAATAATGAAAATTAGGCAGGATGCTCCTACATCAGACTCCCCATGTAGAGAAGTTTCCATAGACTCCTGTCTATGAGGTCTGTCACTTTTCTGTAATAATGTGATATCCACAAGTCTCAATAACTTGCTCCCTCCAAGATTCCAAACTCTGTTTTGTCGCTGGTCTTTTAAAGTATCAACTCCATTTTGTAAAATTGCACAAAATTTCCAGAATAGTATTTTTAGAATACTATTGAATGTAACTCTCACTTTTCCATACCACATCATCTTTATTTCAAAAATTACAGACTCGTGTAGAAACATTGATACCCATTCTCTTGGTCTCCAAACTTTGAAAGAATCTCGAACTGGCTTTACATCAGCATCACTCATTCTATCAACCGGATTCCATTGGCCTCTCCAACAATTTCTTCTGCCAATTCCTCAGAGTAATTCCTCTTTGTTTGATGCTTCCGTCTCCAAATGTGTTGAACACTCAACTTTCTGAAATGAAGAATAATCAAGAACTTCTCCTTGATCACAACTATAGTCATTGATTGCTCCTATAGTAAAAAAATTATCATCCGGTGTTGTACCTGCATTCATAAAAAAATTATTAGTTTTAAAAATACAAGACCTTTCAATCTCTTTTGATGCTTCAAGCACCAATCTCCCATCATAGGCCTTCTGGATTTCAGTAGATCCTGTTTTGAATTGCTGGTTGCTTTCATCTTTATCCTACTAGTTCAATACTTATGTTTCCTCTATGTCTCTAAATACATAACTTTCTTGCTGCTCTTGATCTTTCATCTCATCTCCAAATACTTTCTGCCCAATTTCTCTAATTTCAACATCATATTTATTAATGTTTCCTTCTGTACCTACAGCCACATCATTATTTGAAGAGTTGAAATATTTAGTTAACTCTATAAACGTTAGAAACATTTCATCCTTATCATGCACGGTAACTGCAATCTCTTCTGTATCAAGTTCTGCAAGCTTCACTTCTCCTTCAAGTTCCTTATACCATCGTTCCAAGAACTCTATTTCCATGTGAAATATTTCTAGCAATTCATCATGACCTTCATTCTCAGTTTCATTCTTCCTCTGGCAATCCTCCTGAGGTATCCTGGTTTCTGTATCATCACATTGTAAAATTATGTCATAAATTTCATTAAACAGATTCATTTGTTTACCTCCTTGGAATATCACTTCGGCATTTTCATTATGCTTCTGCTCCATAACAGCTTCAACTCGCTGTCTTACACCAAACATGAACTCATCTATGAATTTTTTCTGCTGCAATAAATCAAGACCTTCCTCCTCTGAAAGGAATTCTCCATCATACTTCACCTTAAAAGCTTCATTCATATCTGTGACAATTTCACCAGACTGTCCATCATCTTCTGCACATCTTGCAAATAGACACAAACTATGAGTTTTAAAAATACAAGGCTTTATGGCCTCATCTGCTTCTCTCGTCAACATATCTTCCAATTCTTCTGAACTATTCCAATAGTCCATGAGATCTTTCTCATTGATCTCTTCACCCAGAATTTCACCCTGTTCTGGGCCACAAATGGAAACTTCCATTTTCAACTCAGCCTCTCTGAGTTCTTCACATCTCAATTGCACACTCATCATCTTGAGCTTCCTCAGCTCTTATGTCAATTAATGTTTACCTGTTGTTCTGTTGGGGCCCTTGTTTTTGTTTAAAGTTTTGAACTCTTGGCCAAGACATTTTGAACTTTGACTCTTTTTGAGTTGCGGAATAAATACACATGGCAACCGCGACCGCGCCGCAGCAACCAGGAGATGCGGAGCTACCAAGGTGGCGCGGAAGCACCCGATAGCTGGAGATAGCATGGAGATACGTGCAGATGAAAGAAACACAGCAGGAAACAGAGAGTGGAACACGCAGACATCAGAAGAAAAGCTGAGAGAAGCCAAAGTGAAGACGCAGAGGAGCCGATAGTCGCAAGGAGCGGATGAATAAATGGCGATCACCCGGCTGAAAAGAAGAGAATGATAAGAGTTGAATGCATGTTGAAGAAGTCGTGAGGCCAGAGACAAGAGAGGACGCGCAGAGCAGCTACGGAGGATTCATGCATGTGCTTCATAGGGTTTCTTATCCTCTCTAGTCTACTTTTCTGTCCTAAGATCCATCTGTATCAGAGTTATGAGCTATCAGCTAGAATGCTATGTAATCATGTATTCAGCCAGGAGAATAATATAAGGGAAGATTGTTGTCTCAATGAGTGTTTATGTGCTTATACTGTGTTTGTGCTGATTTAAAATTTTGTTTATGAATGTCTGCAATGCTTATTGAGTAATCTGGCGCACATAACTTTATATATGAATGGATGAACCGTCTTTCTCTAGTTGCGGGTTTGTTCCTCGGCCTTGATCTCATCCCCTTTTGCATGTGGTTGCGGCACGCCTCGGGTGAGACGCACTGCTCTCCTGAGCAGGGTGAAAATGCCGGCGTGTTCCTAGACTACACCGGACCCCTTTGTTGGCCCCAACTCCTGAACCTGGGTCTTGTCCGCGAGACCTGATTTCTCGCCAACATGTTCCCTCTTTGCATGTAGCCTCTGCCATTTCACTTTCTTCCTCATGGTCCAACCATGTCTCTGGTTTTTCGTATTTCTCTGCAACAATTCTGTCAATAACTCAAGGTGAACTATTATCTTTGCTTTCTCCCTCTCATACTCTTCATCATTAAACTACTTACATATTCCATTTGCCTTGTCATTTTCCTTCTTCTTTCTCCTGTTGCGATCTGTTGGGAAACCAGCTCCAAAAATAGAAGAAAAGAGATATCAACGCCTTAGAAATAAGCCACTTCGAGGGGGCAACCTCCAATACATTACATGAATGAACAATTATTGGATGATACAAACTACAAAACCTCCTTTCTATATATAGGAGTCCATGGGGCCCAATGTAATCCTAGTGGGGCCACAATGTAATCCTAGCCGACCTAGGAATAATAATTTAAGGGCACAATAATAATAATATGGGGGTTACAGGGGTACAATAATAACAATAAGGGGGTTACAATAACAACAATAAGGGACTATAATAGTAATATAGGGACCTAAAATGCCCCTCTCCTTCAAAAAAGTGTTGTCCTCAATGCTTGAGTAGCTCTGGGTGCTTCTATATAAGATTTTCATCCTCCCATGTAGAATATTCAATGGGTAAGTTCTTCCACTTGATGAGATACTATGAAATTGATCGATTTCATAGCTGTCGAGTTCTTGTTTCCGTGACTGCTTCAGGTTCCAATATAATTTTTCCTTCCTCATCAAGTTCTGGAAATATTGTTTGAACTGGAAGATTTTCACCTATAACCTTCTTTAAGCATGAAACATGGAAAAGTGGATGAACTCGTGAAGAAGCAGGAAGCTCCAATTTGTATGTCATAGTACCAATCTTTTGCAACACCTTGTAAGGACCATAGTACTTTGGCGATAATTTCTTACCCTTCTTAGCTTGCTTGAGGGACATTTGTTTGTATGTTTGTAGCCGTAAAAATACCCAGTCTCCTACATCAAAACTTATCTCACTGCGATGTTGATCTGCATGTTGTTTCATTCGATTTTGTGCCAAATTCAGGTTATCCTTTAAGAGTTGGAGAACTTCTTGTTGATGCTCGATGTGATCTTCCACTACTTGAACCTTTGAATTTTCTCTTAAAGATGATGTGATGGATGGTGGATGATATCCATAAAGTGCCATAAATGGGGTCATTTTTGCTGCAGTATGGAAGGAAGTGTTATACCACCATTCAGCGAGAGGTAACCACTTGACCCATTGTGTTTGTTTATCAAATACAAAACAATGAAGATATCCTTCCAAACATTTATTTACTATCTCACTTTGACCATCGGATTGAGGATGATAAGATGAGCTATGAGCTACTTGAGTACCCAAACAAGAAAATAACTCCGTCCAAAAATTTCCAGTAAAAATGGGATCTCTGTCACTCACAATAACCCTTGGGTTCCCATGTAGCTTTTGAATTGTGTCCATAAATGTAGTAGCAACTGTAGTTGCTTTAAATGGATGAGATAATGCACAAAAGTGTGCATACTTGGTAAGTCTATCAACTACCACCATGATGACACTCTTTCCTTTGGACTTAGGTAAACCTGTGATAAAATCCATTGAAATCTCCTCCCAACGTTGACTTGGAATGGATAAAGGTTGTAGAAGTCCCGGGGTCTTAATTGTCTCCACTTTATTCTGCTGGAAAACCAAACATTCCGCCACAAAATTTTGAATATCAGATTTAAGGCCATCCCAAAAAAAATCTTTCTTCACCCTGTGGTAAGTTTTTAAAAATCCTGAGTGTCCTCCTAAAGGAGAAGTGTGCAATTCCAAAAGAATATTTTGTTTCAGTTGGGAATTCTTACAAAGATATAAGCGATCTTTGTACCATAAGGAATCATTTTTCCAACTAAATGTATCAGATGTACTAGGATCTTGCTGCAACTTTTGAATGAGTGTCCATACATCTTTGTCCTTCTTCCATTCATCTCTTGCTTGAGTTATCCAATCTGGTTGGATAATAGAAATGGCACAAAGCAATGCTTCCACCTCTTCATTCTTTCTTGAGAGTGCATCTGCAACAACATTAAGCTTTCCTTTTTTGTAGATTATTTCAAAGTCATAACCCAACATCTTTGCGACCCATTTTTGTTGCTCTTCTGAAGATAGTCTTTGTTCCAAAAAGTGTTTAAGACTATCATGATCAGTTTTTACCTTGAAGTGTCTTCCCATTAGGTAAGTTCTCCATTTCCTTAGTGCATGCAGTATTGCTAACATTTACTTATCATAAATAGGTTTACGTAAATACTTTCCTTTGATTGGACGACTTTCAAAAGAAATGGGTCTTCCTTCCTGCATTAAAACAACACCAATTCCATTTCCTGAGGCATCACATTCCACAATAAAGGTTTTTGTGAAGTCTGGCGTAGCTAAGACCGGTGCTAGGCACATTGCCTCTTTAAGATATTCAAAGGCCTTAGTTGCTTCAGGAGTCCATGAAAATGCATCTTTCTTCAATAATGTTGTTAGAGGTGCTGCTATTCTCCCATAATTCTTAACAAACTTGTGATAATACCCTGTTAACCCGAGAAATCCTCGCAACTGCTTTATGGTTGTGGGGAATTTCCATTCCTTAATGGCTTTAATTTTGTTAGCGTCTACCTTAACACCCTCGTGAGATACAATATGACCTAGATATTCCACCTCTTGTACTCCAAAGAAACATTTGGATGTTTTTGCATATAATTGTTTCTCCTGCAATAGTTTGAGCACCCTGTCAACATGTTGAACATGATCCTTCCAAGACCTGCTGTAGATCAGTATATCATCAAAAAATACTAGCACAAATTTTCTAAGGAAGGGTTTGAAAATGGAATTCATCAACCCTTGAAATGTAGAAGGTGCATTGGTAAGGCCAAAAGGCATGACCGAAAATTCATAATGACCCTCATGAGTTCGAAATGTTTTTTTTCGGAATATCTTCAGTCTTCATTCTAATTTGATGATATCCTGAATGAAGATCCAACTTGGTAAAATAAATTTCTCCATGTAATTCATCCAATAATTCATCAATCACAGGAATGGGAAATTTATCTTTAATGGTGAGCTTATTGAGCTCCCTATAATCCGGACACATTCGCCATTATCCATCCTTCTTGTGTACCAATACTACAGGAGCAGAGAAAGAACTTTGACTAGGTTGAATTATACCCGCCTCTAACATTTCTGCAATCATACGTTCAATTTATCTCTTTTGGACGTAAGGATATCTATAAGGCCTGATGTTTGGAGGAACACTTCCTGGAATCAAATGAATAGCATGATCATGATCACGAATAGGTGGGAGTTCTTTGGGAGTTTCAAACACCTTGGAATGATTGTCCAAGACTTGTTGGAGATCTGCAGAAATAGATGATTTTGATGTTGGAACTTCTAGTGACCATAATTGTGCAATTACGCCTCGCTGTTCTTTCTTTAGAAGCTTTGTCATGACATTAGAGCTTATTATCCTTCCTGGCTTCCCCGCAATACCCCGTAATTAGACTTCCTTTCCTTCTGAAAAAAATTTCAAGAAAAGTTCTTGAAAATTAAAAGCTACCGTCCCCAAAGATTGTAACCATTGTACTCCTAGTACAACATCGGCACCTCCCATAGGAATGGCAAGCATTGGACTAGTCAATACATATTCCCCCATGGTTAGCTTGATATTATGGCATTTTCCAGAGAAATTTATAGTTCCTCCATTTTCAACCATCACTTGACATTCTGGTGCTAGATATAGGAAACAATTCAATTCCTTGGCTACCTTACAATGAATAAAATTATGGGTGCTACCTAAATCAATCAACACTATTACCTTTTTCTTCATGATATGTCCTTCTATCTTGAGAGTTTGAGGAGTGGTAATTCTTGCCATTTTTTCTTCCATACCATTATTCAAACCATCCATCGTAGCTTCCATGCATTTCTTCAAACCATCCATCTTAGCTTCCATGCTTTTCTTCAAAACATCCATTTCATTTTTTGTTGCTCTTTGAGACAGTGAATTTTGGTGCACTTTCTCTTGTAATTTTGATAGATCATGTTGCAATTCTTCATCTTCATGAGTCATAGTAGAGTACTCTGAGGGCTTAATGGGTGTTGAATTCTTTTTAGGAGGCATTTTAGAACCCAATACTGATATCTATGCTCAATAGGCATTTGGAATCACTTAAAACTGATTTTTCAAACAAGACTTATGCAATTTGAAAAAAAAATACACACCTTTTTCTTGATTTTGAGGAGCTCGATATTGAAACTGAAGTATCTCTGTGATTTCAGATCTTCAATATCTGAAATTCGGCCCTGACGTATCCCCCTGAATATTATTTCAATTGCCACAATTCTGACTTGATTTGAATTCTTCAAGACAAAGTTATTTCCAATCTCCCACAATGACCTAATTATGGACTGGTTCAGTAGAGCCAACTTGTATGGCTTGCCACGTGACACTTTGTTCTTCTTTGGCTCTAAAATTTACAAATAGGAAACTACAGTCTGTTTCCTTCCAGTCACTTTTTATATAATTTCAATCCGATGCTCAGAGAGAGAGTTATGAATATTTTCCCACGATCACCTCTTTGAGATGAAATTCAGGAGCCTAAAAAAGACCTAACTTCCACAGATAATATCTCCAAAAATCGTGCAAACCAAGCTCTGAAATTTTGCAAAGATGTTCCTCAGGATTTCAATTTCGCGCTCTAAAAAATTTAGCTTCTAAACCTTTGTGGAAAAAAAATTATAGTGAAAATTCCACGATGACCTTTTTAAGTGAAATTCAGGAGCCTGCAAAAATACCTAACTTCCACATATCATATCTCCGAAAATATTGTGAACCAAGCTTTGAAATTTTGCGAAGATGTTCCTCAGGATTTCAGCTTCATATTCTAAAAATTTTATCTTCTGAAACTTCATAGAAAAAACATTATAGCGAAAATACTACAATGACCTGTTTGGAGCAGCGAAACCCTAGAATCCAAAGCTCTGATACCAAATGTTGGGAAACCATCTCCAAAAATAGAAGAAAAGAGATATCAATGCCTTAGAAATAAGTCACTTCGAGGGGGCAACCTCCAATACATTACATGAATGAAAAATTCTTGGAGGATACAAATTACAAAACCTCTTTTCTATATATAGGAGTCCATGGGGCCCAATGTAATCCTAGTGGGGCCACAATGTAATCCTAGCCGACCTAACAACAATAATTTAAGGGCATAATAATAACAATATGGGGGTTACAAGGGTACAATAATAACAATAAGGGGGTTACAATAACAACAATAAGGAACTATAATAGTAATATAGGGACCTAACATGATCTTTCTCAGAACCTCTAAAATGACTATCACCAGTCATCTTCTCTTCCTTTGTGAACTTCATCTGTTCACTTATGGATTTCATTCAATCCATTTTTTTAGCAAGATTTCATAATTTCCATCCAACAATACAAGCTCTCTCTCAGCACTTGGTATGGTTCTCTGTCTTTGATTCATTTCCTGGCAACTCTCTCACTCCTCACTACAAAACAACAACCGCAATATTTCATGTGTTACAATGACCAACTCTTTGGGTGTCAGGCTCCGCCGATCATGCACCCAATTACATTCAAACCTTTGACTTGACTTACAACTCTTTGACTCTTTGACTCTTTGACCCAAGCTATCCAATTTCTTCATTTGACCTTAACATCTCATTTGACTTCCAAGCTTGACCCAATAATTACAATAGTGGAAATTTTGACTCTAATTCAAGTTATACAATATACCAATGAACATCCACCCTTAATACATTTTCAAGATGTAAAATCTTCACTCTACCAATTCTCTTTCATACTCCATTCTTATGATAATATCATAAGTCACTAATTACATCATGATACTTTAGCCTTTAAATTGAAATGCAATCCACTCTTGCCAAGATTTAATAAATAAACCATTTAATTTTCAACATTTAAATATCTCTTTGAAATGAATTTTCATACCTTATGCTCCCTTCAATAAACCTTTTCTTTGCAATTTCAATTCTCTGGATTTCACTCTTTTGTGTCGTTATTATCACTGTGAATATTTGCATTCCCTTCATACTATAACCTCTTCAACACACTCATCATATTAGTGCAGACAGTTTTCCTGCACTTCCATGCATCTCCTTCTTTGCAGTGACGGTTCTCATGCAACACCGTCTCTCTTCAATGCCCAAAACAAATCTCTCATAGGAAATTGCCAAAACTTTCTTTTAACATGGTTTCATCAACATATTTCTCCGGCAGCAACAAACACAAACTGCACTACCTTCTAAAGAGAACAATGTGAACACTTTCACATGTGCCACAAGCAATGATCAATTATGATCTTTAACTCATGGAAATCATAGATGCTCCTTTACAGGCTTGCTCCTTCATGTAGATCACAGTTATTATGACCTCAAAAATGGTATGCCGCAACCATTCTCAAATCATATTTACACATCAATTTCTGAGATGGATTTCAATTCGATTCCTTAAAATTTGGATTGATTTTACTCTTTAACTTCTCAAATATGGCAAGGGAAATTTAATCATCCAATTTTTTAAAAATACTGATAAGGGTGTCCGCAAACATTGTTTTCTTCCAGATCAATCAATAAACAAGGTTTTATAAACTACGCACCAACATCCCACAGAACCTGTGCGTGTATTGGTGTTGCACTCGTTTCAACGCTCCACGCTGGCCCATTACCAACTACCAGCATTTGCAGCCACAACACTTTCTCTCAAATGATGCCAACATATCTCACTCGGGAAGGTCAAAACACTTTGTCAATAGTTCATTTTTCTTCATAATTTTCAGGTATTGTGAACATATCACTTTAAAAAAAAATTCAGAAAGCATAACACAATTCGCAGGCAATAATATCGTTTCTGCTTGTTTGATTTAGCACTCAACCTCAACAATCGATTGCAATTTCACACCCAGTGAAACTATGCATACCTTGATAAATGGATACAAATGTGTGCAATAGATATACCACATTAATTTCATTATTAATCTGATTTCTCATACCAGCAACGCTCAAACCAAATTTTGTAAACAATGTATCTGCCTTACCACTTAAAAGCTACGCGAAAACCAATTCTGTTTTTTGTAAATCTTTTCCGCCATTTCGCTGGACAAAAATTACCAGTCTTCGTCTCTGGTTTCTACGCTTAGAATGATGCACACAATTCCAGTCCACATGCTCCACAAAGCTTCTCTTACACGCTTCCACGGATCTTCACACAACACTTACACAATGTCATGATCTCAACAACGCTTCACAAATATCGAGTCTTCAATACTTGCAACACCCATAGCACAAATCTCCATGCTCGAGCCATATCTTCATCTGGTGCATATTCACATCTCCAAAATGAGACCTCTTAAACCAATGAATAAATTAATAATTTTAATGTGGTGAAAATAAAACTGAATCCTAGACAAATGGAGTTCCTGCAATCTAACTCCAAACTTCACTGGAGCTTCGCTTTTGTGTAGCACGTGCAATATTATTCGGTGAACCTTCAACCTTCAGTAAAAAGGAAGGGAAAAGAAAAGAAAAGAACAGATGATGTAGATGAAACAGATTGTTGTTAATGAACAATATCCAGAGGCTTGAACTGAAGAAGCTGCGTGAATTTTTTCCATGCATTCACCCATATTTCTGTTTCATACACATCATTTTTACCTCCATCCTTGGTCTCTATTGCAAGGTAGTATTGCATTCCTGTCACTACTTTCTCCTTGGATTTTACCACTTTAGAAAACAAAATACTCACATTCTTTTACTTGTTGTATTCATCGACAGCAAAGCGTCCGAGATTTTCAATGTCTTTATTGTGTTCCACATCTAGTAAAGCCTCCAACACTATGCAGAGCCATGCCAACAACAATATCGTGACCGACATTATTGTGCCTCTAGTGCCCATCTTCTTCGATGTTGGCAATCCCCATTAGTGCAGTTTTGAATGTCTTTATTATTTCAAGCAACGTTCACAAGCAAATCTACGCCCTCCACTTGTGCTCTCTCAATTTTTTCTCACATTCCATAAGCTCTGGCGATATGCGCTCACACTGCTATTTACCATTTCAAACGGACTCAGTTCTCAGCATTTAAGTTTGACCTGCACAATTTGATACCAAAATTGATGCAGAAAACACAATTGCACGTTAAATAATTAATAGCGGCAAATAGTGTTATACGCAAAAACACCGAACTCTCCAAATTGATGGAGGTTACACACTCTACACTTGTTCCACAGAGAATTTATACATTTTTCATTTCCCTTTCAATGTACAACTGTAACTCATCTTTCATCTGCGGCTGCTCAGATTAATTAGATCTTAGGCTCTGATACCAAACGATGCAGGGATTCTGCAATAAAAAAGATCCTTGCACATAATAGAGGGTGTGTCTCCTTAACATGGAATCCTCATCAAATTATTCGTTAAAACCACATTCAATTCAGCTCAAAACAAATATAAATAAGAGAGAGAGCCCATACAAAAAAAATATTGGTATATAATAACACAAGAAATTCATATTCAAACTATTTTTCCCGAATATTACATTAGTGGGCCTCTCGGCTCTCACCCTTCACATGAACTCTCACACCATTTCTCTCTAAATATCTCTGTCCTATTCTATTCTCTGTGTCCCCCTATCCTCACACAAAGCTTCACATTTATACATAATTGTGGATTAATTCCAATCCATGATTTCCTCCACAACTATCTCAACCAAACTCTAAAATAGATTTATCCCTTTTTTGACTCAACTAAGTTCCATTTAAGGAGTTCCTAATCCCTAAAATATCTATCCAACTCAACTCCACTCATATCCTCAATTTATTAAGAGAATATTTAAAATAAACCTGACACTCAAATTTTTCTCTTAATTTATTTTTAAAATGTACATAATTTATAAAATAATTAAAAAAAAAAACGTCACCCTCTAAATCACCCAAATAAATAATGAAAATTAGGCAGGATGCTCCTACATCAAATATTGTACTGTCTATGCACTTCCATGATAGTTTTTTCAAATCCCTGCTTATAGTCATCTGGTTCCTCATAATCAAGTTCAGTTTAGGATAACTAAAACAGCTCTTGTTCTTCCTGAGTAAGAAATGTTAGAAAATTAAATATTACAGAGCAATGAAACACATAAAATATGCAGAAAACACAAGCACAAAAAACACATAAAACCAGAGAGACACATATATACGTGGTTCACCCAGTTTGGGCTACGTCCACCCCGAACATCCACTCCTTCCTTTCTAATATCCAACAAAATGAAGAGACACAACCTACAGCAGATCCACTGTAATATCCTTTATTCTCTCTCACAGTCTCCCTATCTGTTTCTCGCTCCGAGAATACATAAAATCCACACCCGCAATGCAATACCCTCATACAAGAGAGGGGTTTCCTTCTAGGGCAAAAATCCATAAACTAAACATAACTTCTACCATCAAATCATCCGCCTAATGAACGGCCCAGATTGACTAGAAATTACTATACTTTTATAAGGCAATTTTACATCTGTTTTTAGCTTTGGGGGCGCTGCCCCTGAAACCCCCCGCCAGGGGGGGGCTCCATAAAGTCGTAGCTGCCCCCCTGTACCCCCCAGGCAACGTTTAATTACGGGAAGCGTTGCCTCCCCCATTAAGGTACAGGGGTCCAACGCTGTGATACAAATAAACAAGATAATCAGGCTCCACACCCAACAATCTCCCACTTGGAGACTGATTGTAGCAACTCCACCGCTGCTTCATTTGCTGGATAATGAATCCTCTTTGGACCTAGTTGTTTCTCATCTTCATCTTCATCCTTGAAGACCAATTGAAATTGAGAATATTCTCAGTTTCTCCCTGGTTACAACTTTTGTTAGCATATCTGTAGGATTCTGGCTAGTGTGTATCTTTTCCAACTTCAACTGTCCATCTTCCAATACTGACCGTATGAAATGGTACCTGAGCTGTATGTGTTTAGTCCTGGAATGAAATTTTGAGTTCTTTTCAAGATGAATGGCACTTTGGCTATCACTATGTAACGTGCCCACACCATGCTTCTTACCCAATTCATCCATAAACCATTGTAACCAAATAATTTCCTTACTAGCCTCTGTAGCAGCAACATATTCTGCTTCTGTTGTTGAAAGTGCAACAACACTTTAGATTTTTTAAACCCAACTAACAGCTATTCCACCTACATTAAATACATATCCTGTAGTTTTTCTCCTGTTATCTTTGTCACCTGCCATATCTGCATCAACATATCCCTGTAGATCAATGTTTGAACCACCAAAGCATAATGCTTGATTTGTGGTACCTCTCAAATATTTGAGAATCCATTTCACTGCCATCCAATTTTCTTTTCTTGGATTGTTCATGTACCTGCTTACAACTCCCACTACATGTGCAATATCAGGCCTTGTGCAGACCATTGCATACATTAAGCTTCCAACTGTTGATGCATATGGAACTTTAGACATATAGTCCACTTCTTCTTGGGTCTTGGGGTACATCTCCTTAGCAAGTTTGAAATGGCTAGCAAAAGGTGTACTAACTGGTTTTGCATGTTGAGATTGCAACAAGATTATGAGCTTAGTGAAAAGAAGTCGCCTTCACTAAGTGGGCCCGCTAGCTATTTTTGGCGCAAAGTCTATTTTTATACTATGTCTATTTTTAGACATATGGATCATGTTCTATGACTTGCAGGATGCTATTTGTGGAGGGTTGGTCAAGTTGGAAAAATATATGGACTTCTATTTTTAGACATATTGGGTGGAATCTATTTTTAGATTTCCAGTCTAAAAATAGATATGTCGAATATTATTAGCTCTTAATAATATTTGAACTATAAACATTATCTTATTCTTGACACTTAGGATCAAATTTTGAGATGTGGCACATATATAGGAGGTGACGAAGGAATTACGCTATTCCTAAGGGTTAAGTGGAGCTATTGCATGGATACTTCGAGTTAGAACTCATGTGAGAGAGTTTGGTGGAGTTGATTGAGGAGTTAATGGAGTTGTGTTAAGTTTAACTAATCTAAACATAGTTGAGCTAGTTGTATTTAGTATAACTGATTGATACACTAGTGAAGAGTGGTGTGGATTAATTAATAATTAATTCACTAATTATAAACTCATTAATCAACTAAATAATACATCATTTAACTTCAGTGCATGGACAGTTTCAGTGGAGACCAGTGCAGAGATAGGTGAAAGAGCAGGTTAACTATCAGTTGTGACTATACTGTTGCATATTTGCAACAACCAGTGATTGGAGGAGCCCGTGAGGATTGGGCAGTACAATCCAGGTGGTTCAAGTTATTTAATGAGCCATCCTATAACATTGATTACGCAATAGAGGCTGGCTATCAGGTGGCAGATATTGGAGCATGTGTTTTGCTAGATCTAGCTTGCTAGGCTTGTGTAGTGTGTAACAATTGGAGATTGTACTGAGAGCTTGTGAGGACTTTGTACAATGATTGTTACATGATCTCTATCATTATAATATACAGATAGTTGGGGGTTTTCAGCTTTAAGCTTTCCCATAAATACTGTGTTTATATGTGTGATTGTTTATGGTTTTAATGTGCGCATGCGATTATTTATATTTCCGCAAATTGATGATCAATAGTAGAAGAGGTTATGTATTATGCATGAAGCTCAAATAGTGTGTGATCAGGATAATCTCAGTGAATAATTTAACATTTATTCAAATTTCTACATGGTATCAGAACAGTATTGATCATTGGAACAATTGCAAAACATTGAAGCGGTTGAGTTTTGTGATGGTGGAATTCGAATTTGCAGCAGTGTTTTCATGGTGTCGAAGTTGAGATTTCTTTCAACGGATTGTGATTGGAGTATGCCCTTGAGGGCAGCTCGAATTATATTGCATGGAAGGATAGGATGGAGGTGGTGTTGGATGACAATAGGTTGAAGGAGTTCATAGATGCAGAAATTCCAAAGCCTACTTCTAGTGATGTTGCCATACTTGATGCATGGCAAAAGATAGCAAAGTGAGCTAAGGAAGTCTCTGACTGTCAGGAGGATGAAGGACCACATGGTTTCCGGCCTTCATGAAACTGTCTCCATTCTTGATGTGGAAAGCTTTGACAGATTTATTCCAAAGCAAGAGCGACCAGAGGAAGTTGGCGCTCAAGGATAAACTCAGGAACATAAAGATGGAGAAAGGCGACATTATGCCCAAGTACCTCACGAAGTTCATCCAATGCAGGGATGAGCTGGGAAGTGTGGGGGTTACTGTTGATGACGAGGACTTGGTGAGCTTGGCTCTCCTTGGGCTTCCGAAGAGTTGGCATTCCTATCAGGACTCTATCAATGGTCGGGAGAAATTGCCAGGATGGGAGCGACTATAGTCGGATCTTGTGTAAGAGGAGATAAGGCGAAGTACCAGGGATGAATCTTCATCAAAGAACTCTGATGAAGAAAATTGTGCTTTGGCTACCAAAGAAAATAAGGGGAAGAGCAAGAAGCATGCTTCTCAATTTGGTGTGAAAGGCAAGAAGCAGGACATGTCCAAGGTGAAGTGCTTTCACTGTCACCAACACGGACATTACACCACTAATTGTCCACAAAAGAAGAAAAATAAGCAGGCTACTGGATCTGTAGCTGGAGAGGCCTTAGCTTCACATTTTGAGCTGGATTTTTTGTTGATCGCATGCTTGGTCACGAGTGTGATGGGTTCAGTGTGGTTTCTTGACAGTGGTGCATCTTTTCACATGACAGGAGATCGAGATTTTTTTACTGATCTGGATGAGAAATATCGTGGAGTGCACATCGAGATGGGCGATGATGGTAGATACAGTGCGGCTGGTAACGGTACAATTTCCTTTGAGAGGGAGTCTGGTAAACCCTTCGTATTGAAGGAAGTGATGCATGTTTCAGGATTGAAGAATAATCTTATCTCTGTGGTGATGTTAGAAGATAAGGGATATAATGTTGTCTTTAGCAAGGGAAAGGCTTTCCTACATAGTAAGGAAACTAGTGAGACCCGGAGGATAGGGGTTCGAGTTAAGAACCTTTATCAATTGTAGGTAGATGGTTGTGCAGCAATGGCAGGCAAGGCAGAAGGAGTGGTGAGCTGGGATGATGGCGAGTTGTGGCACCGGAAATTGGGCCACCTTCACCATGGAGCTTTGAAGATACTGCAGAAGATTTCTATTGGGCTTCCTAAGGCTACTCTTGCGCAGTCAGATCAGTGCAAGGGATGTACCTTGGGAAAATTTGTGAAAGCCACCTTTCACGAGAAGGATAGTCGCGCCATGACAATCCTTTAGAGAATTCACACAGACGTGTGTGGACCTTTCTCAGTAGCTTCGACAGCAAAGCACATGTATTATGTGATATTTGTTGATGATTTTTCTCGTAAGTGCTGGATCTTCTTCATGCAAAAGAAGAGCGAGACATACTCAAAGTTCTGTGAGTTCAAGGCACTATTTGAGAGAGAATTGGGGAAGCATGTGAAGGCTCTTAGGAGCGACAATGGTGGTGAATTCACCTCTAGCAAATTCAAGGACTTTTTCAGCACAGAAGGAATTCGAAGACAACTCATAGCACCTCATAACCCATAGCAGAATGGGGTTGCTAAGTAGAAGAAAAAAACGATCATGGGTGTTGCACGGGAAATGTTTCATGATCAAGGCCTTCCCATACACTTGTGGTTTGAGGCATGCAATACTGCAGTATATGTGCAGAATTGTTGTCCTCACAGGATACTTGGCATGAGTACACCCGAGGAGGCGTTTTCTAGTAAGCAGCCTAATATTTCTCATTTGAGGATTTTTGGTTCACCTGTTTACATTCATGTGACGATGGATGCTAGGAAGAATTTGGAGCTGACTACAGAGGTTTGGATATTTTTGGGGTACATTGATACACCCCAAAACTATCTTGTGTATTTTCCAGACGGTCGCAAGACTGTTGTGCGATGGGATATCAAATTTCATGAGGAGAAAGCCATGAAGTGTTTTCTTGAGAGGGAGCCACACTTGCATGCAGATGGGGAGCTATTAGTTCCTAAGGATGAGCCTCAGGATGTGGATCAGCCACAAGAGGAGGTTCATGGAGTGGAAGAAACCACTCAAGGGGCCGCCAACCTTCGGAGGCTACGCACTACAGAAGCTCAGCGACCGGCTCAAGATGTGGCTCAAGATGCAGAGAGGATTGTAGGAGCACCTACATCACAGCGCAGACAGAGACAATCACCTAACCAGTATACTGGATACATGGCTCTTATGAGAAAGTGTATCATGACGAAGCCATCCTCTTTCGAGGAAGCTGTGGAGGATCCCTCATGGGTAGATGCTATGGTGGAAGAGTATGATTCGATTGTCAGAAACAGTGCATGGGAGATTGTCCCAAGGCCAGAAGGGAAATCAGTGGTGGGTTCGAGATGGATCTACAAAGTGAAGCAAGCAGCTGATGGGAGTGTGGAGAAGTACAAGGCAAGATTTGTTTCCTGAGGCTTTTCACAGATTGAGGGGATCGATTATGAGGAGACCTTTGCACCTGTCGCAATGTATTCTTCCATACCGACGATTCTTCCATACAGATGATTCTTGCTCTCTCAGCGCAGATGGGGTGGCACATTCATCAGATGGATGTGAAAACTGCGTTCCTCAATGGGGTGATTGAGGAGGAGGTGTACATAGAGAAACCTGAAGGTTTCAAGATCTTTAGTAGCGAGTCGCATGTGTGCAGGCTCAAGAGAGCGTTGTATGGGTTGAAACAAGCACCTCGTGCTTGGTACACACAGATAGACAGTTATTTCACCGGACTTGGATTCTCCAAGAGTGAGGTGGATCCGAACCTATACCAGATAGTGGTATAGGGTAAGTTGCTGATCATTGTACTTTATGTAGATGATTTTATTTTGATGGGTGATGAACTGTTGATACACTCATGCAAGGCTAATCTTGCAAAGGAGTTTGAGATGAAGGACTTGGGCCTCCTTCGTTATTTCCTGGGATTGGAAATTTGGCAGCGCAGTGATGGATTGTTTGTTTCTCAAGGCAAGTATGCCCAGGAGATACTGGAGAAGTTCAACATGCATGGTTGCAAGCCTGTTGATACTCCTCTTCCTGGTGGATGGAGCAAGGAGGATGCTACTTAGGTGGAGGTAGTGGATACCACTGTTTATCGACAGTTGGTGGGGTCGCTTATGTATCTGTTCAATACACGACCCGACATATGGTATGCTGTTAACCAGCTTTCACAAGCTATGGTTAAGCCTACCAAGCTCTACTGGAAGGAAACCGAGCATGTATTGAGATATCTCAGAGGCACATCAGGATATGGATCATGGTACAGACAGGAGGATGAGTTGAGGTGGCATGGCTTCATGGATCGGTATCATCATATCAGAGATTGTGTGCAGCGGAAGATCATGTTACTTTAATACATTCCCACGGAGGATCAGGATGCTGATATCTTAACGAAGGCGCTCACCAGGAGCAAATTCGAATACCACAAAGGCAAGATAGGGGTGGCAGATAATCCTTATATTGTTGAGAGGGAGTGTTGATATTGCAACAAGATGATGAGCTTAGTGGAAAGAATTCGTCTTCACTAAGTGGGCCCGCAGGCTATTTTTGGCGCAAAGTCTATTTTTAGACTATGTCTATTTTTAGACATATGGATCATGTTCTATGAGTTGCAGGATACTATTTGTGGAGGGTTGGTCAATTTGGAAAAATAGATGGACTTCTATTTTTATACATATTGGGTGGAATCTATTTTTATATTTCTAGTCTAAAAATAGATATGTCGAATATTATTAGCTCTTAATAATATTTGGACTATAAACATTATCTTATTCTCTTGGAGCACTTCAGTTAAGTGCACAGATGTGGCATAGGAGATGACAGAAGGAATTATGCTATTTCTAAGGGTTAAGTGGAGCTATTGCATGGATACTTCAATTAGAACTCATGTGACAGAGTTTGGTGGAGTTGATTGAGGAAGTTAATGGAGTTGTGTTCAGTTTAACTAATCTAAACATAGTTGAGCTATTTGTATCTAGTTTAACTGATTGATACAATTAGTGAGAGTGGTGTGAATTAATTATTAATTAATTCAATAATTATAAACTCATTAATCAACTAAAGAATACATCAGTTAACTTCAGTGCATGGACAGTTTCAGTGGAGACCAGTGCAAAAATAGGTGAAAGAGCAGGTTAACTATCAGTTGTGACTATACTGTTGCATATTTGCAACAACCAGTGATTGGAGGAGCCCATGAGGATTTTGTAGTACAAGCCAGGTGGTTCAAGTTATTTAATGAGCCATTCTACAGCATTGATTATGCAATAGAGGCTGGCTATCAGGTGGCAGAGATTGGAGCATGTGTTTTGCTAGATCTAGCTTGCTTAGTGTGTAGCAATTGGAGGTTGTGCTGAGAGCTTGTGAGGAGCTTTGTACAATGATTGTTACATGATATATATGACATATAATATATAGATAGTTGGGGTTTTCATATTTAAGCTTTCCCATAAAATACTGTGTTCATATGTGTGATTGTTTATGGTTTTAATGTGCACATGTGATTGTTTTTATTTCTGCAATTAATGATCAATGGTAGAAGAGATTCTGTATTGTGCATGAAGATAAAATAGTGTGTGATCAGGAGAATCTCGGTGAATAATATATCAGTTATTCAAATTTCTACATTGCATTCTACATATTAAATATTTTCAACACCTTTTGTATGTACTCATTCTGAGACAGTGTTAATTTGCGATTTTTCCTGTCTCTAGTTATTCTCATACCAAGGATTTGTTTTTCAACTCCCAAATCCTTCATTGCAAATGAATTTTCCAATTTTATTTTGAGCACATTTATTTCCTGCATGTTAGACCCTGTAACAATCATGTCATCTACATACAATAACAATATTATATAGTTGTCATCATTTTTCCTTTTCAAATAAACACAATGATCAGTGTGACATCTAGTATAACCTTGTTCAAACATAAACCTGTCAAATTTTAGATACCACTGCCTTGGAGCCTGTTTTAAGCCATACAAGCTCTTCTTTAACCTGCACACTAATTTTTCTTTCCCTTTGATCTCATACCCTTTTGGTTGCTCCATATAGATCTCTTCCTCCAAATCTCCATGGAGAAATGTTGTCTTTACATCTAACTGTTCAAGATGTAAATATTCCGCTACTACAAGACTTAAAATAGTTCTGATTGAAGTCATCTTAACAACAAGAGAAAATATTTCATCAAAATCAATACCTTTCTTCTGTGCAAACCCCTTCACCACAAGTCTAGCTTTGTACCTCTGTTTTCCTCCATCTTCTTCCTTCAGCCTGTAAACCCATTTATTATGCAATGTAGTTTTACCTTCAGGCAACCTGACTAAGTCCCAAGTCTAGTTATGCATTAAGGAGTCCATCTCTTCTTCCATGGTTAGCTCCCACTTCTTCCTACTTTCAACTTGCATTACTTCTTCAAAACATTCAAGTTCACCAGAATCAGTCAACAATAAATAATATAATGAAGGAGAGTATCGTTCAGGTGGTCTACTTATCCTGGTAGATCTTCTAACACCACTTTCAGATGTTTGAGGTTCCTGTTGCTATTGTGGTGGTTGTTGTTGTTGTGGCTATTGATTATTATTATTTTCAAGCACCTTTACCTTTTCTGTGATCTCATCAAGAACTATGTATTCTTTGTTTTATTTTTCCTGTTTCTTTTCCTGCAACTGATTCTTATACAAGACTTTTTTATTGAATATTACATCTCTGCTCCTAATGATTTTGTGATTTTCATAATCATATAAAAGATAACCAAAATCATTAACAAAATATCCAATAAAGGTACATTTCTTTGATTTTGCCTCAAGCTTCGTTCTATTTTCTTTATTAATATGGACAAAGGCCTCACAACCAAAAGGCTTTAAAAAAAGAGTAGTTTACGTTTTTACCTGTCCATGCTTCCTCTAGAATACCACCATCCAAGGAAATTGAAGGCCATCTATTTATTAGATAAACAAAAGTATCTACAGCATCTGCCCAAAACTGTAAAGGCAATCCTGCATGCAATCTCATGCACCTTGCACGCTCCATGATTGTTTTGTTCATCCTTTCTGACACACCATTTTCTTGTGGTATTCTTGGAAATATCTTCTCTCTGTGAATTCCATGCTCTGAACAGTACAGATAAAAATCTTTGTTGCAATATTAACCTCCATTGTCTGATCTGAGACACTTCAACTTCTTTCCTATCTCAATCTCAACCAAAGCTTTCCATTTCTTGAAAGTATCAAATACATCAGATTTATTCCGAATACAATAAATCCAAGTTTTTCTAGTTCCATCATCAATAAAAGTAACATAATAACAAGAGCCACCAAGAGATGATACCTGAGCAAGTCCCCATACATCTGTATGCACAAGCTCTAATTTTTTGCTCTTCTTTTCTTTCCCAACTCTGAGAAATCTAACTCTCTTCTGTTTTCCATAAATGCAATTCTCATAGAAATCCAAATCAACGTTCTTCAAACCCGACAACAAATTTCTTGAGTGAAGAATCTTCATCCCCTTCTCACTCATGTGTCTGAGCCTATGATTCCATAATGCTTCATCTACTACTTTGGAAGTTAAGGAATTAACAGAGTTAGAAATACCATTGCATAAATACAATGTACCGACCTTTTCGCCTTTTGCTATTACTAGGGCTCCTTTGGTGACCTTCCAAGTTTTTATCTGTGAAAGTTGTCACACAACCTTCATCTCCTAACTTCCATGTTCAAATCAGATTTTTCTTCAGATCTGGAACATGCCTTACCTCCTTTAATAGCCATTGGTTTCCATTCTATTGTTTTACAAGAACTTTACCCATTCCAATAATTTTACAGGGTTTATCATCACCCAAATGAACTTGTACAAAATCTCCTTGAACATAGTCATGAAAATATTTCTTATCAGGTGAGGCATGGAATGAAGCCCCTGAATCTACAACCCAAGAATCAGTAACATTTTCGAAAGAAAGAATCAAAGCATCTTGTAACACATCACCTGTCACATTTGCTTCATGATTGTTTTCTTGTTGTGTGTCTCCTTCTTTTCCTTTCCGAGATCTATAGTCTTTCTTTAGGTGTCCTTTCTTTCCGTATTTCCAGCACACTATCCCCGATCTAGACTTAGATTTTCCTTTCCTTGATTTACTGCGATATCCCGAGCTCTTTCCTCTTTCCATTCTTCTTCCCCTAGACTCTGCACTCAAAGCATTACCCGATGTCTCACCGGAGCTTTTCCGTCGCATTTCCTCGCTAAGGATAGCACCGACAACATCATCAAACTTTAAAGTACTAGATCCAGAGACATAGTTACTAATGGCCATAACTAAACCATTCCAGATTTTTGGCAATGAGCACAAAAATAACAGAGCTCTAACTTCATCATCAAATTTTACCCCTACAGAACTTAACTAACTGGAAACTATATTAAAATCATTTAAATGGTCTACAACAGATCCACCTTCTGACATATTCATATTAAATAAACATTTCATAAGAAATACCTTGTTTGAGGCTGAGGGTTTTTCATATAGTTTCGCCAACGCCTTAATCAAACCCTCTGTTTTTGTTTCCTCTGAAATATTGAAGCCTACTGACGCCGCGACGCACAACCGTACTATTCTGAGTGCCTTTCTATCAATAATATCCCATTCTGCATCTGTCATAGTCATCGTCTTCTTTGTTTTTCTGCTCAATGGTAGGTACAGATCTTTCTGATATAGATAATCTTCCATCTGCATATTCCACAGTGGGAACTTTTGGCCGTTAAATTTCGCGACACTAAATTTACCATCTTTCACCATTTCTCCCACTCGAACCAGGAACCCTTCTTTCCTGTGAGTTTATTAGCCAAATAGACCTTCGGCTCTGATACCAGTTGTTAGAAAATTAAATATTACAGAGCAATGAAACACATAAAATATTTGGAAAACACATAAAACCAGAGATACACAGATATACGTAATTCACCCAATTTGGGCTACATCCACCCCGAACAACTATTCCTTCCTTTTTATTATCCAACAAAATGAAGAGACACAACCTAAAGCAGATCCGTTGTAATATCCTCTGTTCTCTCTCACAGCCTCCCTATCTGTTTCTCACTCTGAGAATACATACAATCCACAGCCACAATACAATACCCTCATACAAGTGAGGGGTTGCCTTCTAGGGCAAAAAACCCTAAACTAAACATAACTTCTACCGTCAGATCATCCGCCCAATGAACGGCCCGAATTGACTAGAAATTACTATACTTTTACAAGGCAATTTTACATCTGTTTTTAGCTTCGGGGGCTTTGCCCCCAAAACCCCCCACCAGGGAAGGGCTCCATAAATTCGTAGCCGCCCCCCTTAGACCCCCCATGCAGTGTTTAATTATGGGCAGCATTGCTGCCCCCATTAAGGTACAGGGGTCCAACGTTGTGATAAAAAATAAACAAGATAATCAGGCTCCACACCCAACAAGAAACACATTTTCATCATCATTGATACCCATTAGATTTATCTGATTGTCTTATACTTCTTCTACTACCTCTCCATCATCATCAACATAATTCTCCTAAAAAGGAGGTATAATTTTCTGATCATGACCTCTTTTTTCTCTTTGTTTGATTTGGGGAGGATTTCTCCTAGGATTTTGATTTCGATTTTGAGGTGCAGGTTGATTTTCCCTAGGTGTAGCCCTCTCATTCAAATTAATCCTCTCCATCATTCTTTCTAATGTTCTAACTCAGGAATCATTTTTAGCATCAGTAGAAGAAGTAGAGGGTTCCTTTTTTATGGTTACTCTCCTTTCATTCCTAAGTCTAGCTCTCTTGGATGACAGATTCGCTTCTACACTTATTGCATCCCTTTGCATTTCTTCTAGTGTGGATGAATTTCTTTCTCTAAGCTGGTAAGCCAGGTCTTCCTCAAAACCATATGGGAATTTGATTAAGGCTAAGCCTTATGGTGGTTTGATATTAGCAGGGATTATGTTATATACACTGTTGAATCTAGTGCATAGTCTTGAACACTTTCCCCTAGTCCTCTTCTAATTATTTCATATTCAGATAAACTTTGAAGAGGGTTCTTCTTAATTTCCCACCTATTAAGGAATTTTTTATGGAATCCAGGAAAATCATTAATACTTTAAACCATTTTCTCACCTCTCCTATGAGACTTTGTGAAAAAAACTAAGTTTTACACTTTCCTCGTCTACCTCCTGAAGGTCAAAACTGTCATTCATCCTATCTACATGTTGTTGGGTAGTGATACGTCCAGTTCCATCAAATTGAGGGATTCTTGTTTGATAATCATGTGGCATGTTTGCCAAAGGGGCTTGAAGGACAAGGGGAGAATATCTTGTTGCCATTATGGGGATATGAGGATGAACAATATAATATGGTTGTTGAATGAAAGGTGGATGTTGAATGGAAGGTAAAGGCTAAGTTGAAAATTGGGGTTTTGGTGGAGATGAAGGTTGGATTGTAGTTTAGGATTTAGGAGAAGAAGGGGTTTGAGTTGCTTGCTAAGAAAGTACTAGAGTAGTTATGGAAACTACATAAGGATTAGAGCTTATCTATTTATGGGAAAGTACTGGAGTAGTTATGGAAACTACAGAAGGGGTATGACTTGTTGAACTAGGATGCACAAATTTTTATGAGGTGGATGATTTAGCATAAGAAGTCAAAGAAAAAATTTCTTAGAGATTGCTAGACATAAGCTTCATGAATAGAAAGATCTAGATCTGAGACTAAACCCTGAAATTTGTTAAATTCTTGGAGGATTTGAAGGTCTATATCAGCAAGAGTAGATTGGGCTTCACGTGAATTTCTTCTTAATATAGCTTGATCTACCACTATTTGTTCTGCCCAATTGGTTGATTTTGTTATAAATAGGCTTTGTTCAAAGGATAAATCAAACTCAACTTCTTGCAGAGTAACAAAGTCTTTTGGGAGAGAATATGCTCTATGAGGGGGACTAGTACTTCCTTGGCTTTCTTCTAAGCTCTTTCTTTTCAGTATTTTCTCTGCGTCATCTACAATTTCTGCAGGCTTTAGATCAGGATGAGTTCTAGTATAGTCTCTTTTAGGAGCTAGAGTTATGATCTAAATTCACACACACACTTATTATTTACACTATTTAAAAGAAAACCAATCTTAAAGTATTTCTATCATATAATGTTTTAACCACGGTTATGAATTCGACACAATTTATAATTTTTCAATTCACCTCCAGTATGGTCTCCACTATGTTATAATTATGTAATTTTTAAGAATGGCAGAATAAACACAGAGGACAACATCAAAACCACTTTGGAAGCTAGGATCTAGCCCTGCCAGCTTCAGAGTATAGAAATTATATACAATATGCATGTATATATCTGGACTCTCCTGATCTCACACTATTTAACTTCATGCAAAATATAGAATCCTTCCACTATAATTCTTGCGGAAATTTAATCAATTATTGCAAAACACATGAAGCAATAAAAACACACATAACACAGTTGTTTAACGGGAAAGCCTGAAGCTGAAAACCCCAACTATCATGTTATGTATCATGGAGATCATATGAAAATATCATACAAAGAATACAAAGCTTATCACAAGCTCTCAGTACAGTACAATCGTCATACACTAATCAGGCCCAATCTTGCAAATCCATTCACCGATCTTTGCCACCTACTAGCCTGCCTCCACTGCACAATCCAAGCTGATTACAAAGACCATTTTGATGTAATCCCACTCTCATTGACTGCGTTATTATCATTGGCAACTCCAATGTATATATAGATTCAATTCATGCATCACTACTAGTCACAACAGATAGTCTATCTTACCCTTTCACCTATCTCTCCACTGGTCGCCACTGAAACTGCCATGCACTGTAGTTAACTGATGTATTCTTCAGTTGATTAATGAGTTATTATTTAGTGAATTAATTATTAATTAATTCACACCACTCTCACTAGTGCATCAATCAGTTAGACTAGATATAACTAGCTCAACTGTGTCTAATTGAGTTAAACTGAACACAACTCCACCAACTACTTCTACAACTCCACCAACTCTGTCACATGAGTTCTAACTGAAGTCCTCCATGCAATAGCTCCACTTAACCCTTAGGAATAGCGTAATTCCTTCTGTCAACTCCTGTGCCACATCTGTGCACTTAACTAAAGTGCTCCAAGAGAATAAGATAATGTTTATAGTCCAAATAGTATTAAGAGCTAATAATATTCGACATGTCTATTTTTAGACTGGCATTCTAAAAACAAATTCCGCCCAATATGTCTAAAGTTAGAAGTCCATCTATTTTTCCAACTTGACCAACCATCCACAAATAGCATCCCGCAACTCATAGAATATGATCGACATGTCTAAAAATAGACTTTGTAACAAAAATCACCTGTGTGGGCCCCACCTAGTTTAGGTGATCACTTTCCAACTAGGATCAGGAATGATGTTTCAGGATGCCTCATTCACTGTTTCTTGTTGCAATCTTCAACACAGAGAGGGATCTCTCTTTAAGATTTAACTTTGTTTTGAATAGGTATTAGGCTAGTTATGATTGTACTTCGTGATTGTTTGATTTTGATTGATTTGGTTGATTTGGTTGATTAAATCTTTCTTTTCCCATTGGGAAATGGAGTCAAAACATAAAATTGGATTTGCATCGATTTTTAAAAGAGTTATAAGAGGGCAATCTAGGTTGCATATACTGGATTCTTTTAGATTTTAAATGAATAATGAATTCTGGTGGAAACGTGGATTTCAATTGAGACTGAAAAGAAATTAAATATTTCTCAATCTGACTTCAATTAGAAAACATTTAAATTGTAAAAGCAACCATAATAAGGTGTTTTAAATAACATGTCCTATTCATCACACTTTCTATTTTACAATTAAGAATTTTTTGATACACAGAGAAAATAAATAACAGTGGAAAACACAGAAACAGTAGAAACACTTCACCAGTAATTGCACCACATGAATCCTGAAAGAAGTCTTTGTATTATTGATGCTCCAGAAAAAACTTGGAATTTACAATTGCGCAGTAGGAAAAATATGTTCAGAAATCAACCTCTCATACTTCAAACAATGAAGTATATATACTAAAATTTACAAAATTGATTACAATAAATGTTGTCTCAACATACAATGTATTATTAGCCTAAATCTAACAATAATTCTAACTACGACAAAAAATAGGCTCGATGTGGGTGACACTGCTTTCAAGGAATCAATTGATGAGTGGACCTATTGGTAGGCTGTGTTGGCTGTAACGCTGGCTGATGTGTTGTCCCCATGTGTTAGTTGTAAATGATTGTTCTTCATTACTTTTTACTCATGATGCTCAGTTAAATTATCCCATCGATCTTCATCTGGGATAGTTAACCTGATAACCTTCCTGTAGATTTCATCCACTTCGGTATACTTGGAAAATGTTGGTTTTACCACAAAAACGTGGTTTATCTTGTGTTGTATGAAAAACTCATGAGCCGATGCCTCCAAGAAAGCTTTCCCTGTCATAGTGCCTATGATATTTGAAAATTTAGTTGTATCCCCAACAATTTCATTCAACTTCTTTACCTAATCCTCTCTGGTGATCAGTTTTTCATTTATTACAAACAGGGAAGGAAGACCTTTCTGAGTTAAAGGCTCTCTCCTACTGAAAAATCTATTTACAACTATCTCTAAGCTGTTACTTTTTCCTCCAATTGTACAATAAGGTTTCTCTTTGTAAGAACATTTTTTACTTCCAAATTTGTCTCTCCCTTGTCTTCAACTCCTAACTCATCCAGCTCATACATGTTCTTGGATTTTAAGAACTTGATAATATTTTTGGAAGTGGTTGGCATGTCTCCAAGGTTTCTTTTGATGTTTTTGATGGCATCATTGGCTTTCTATATCAATTATTTCTATTAAAATATGATCTGTATGCAGAGCCAGATTTCATTGATGGAATCAATGGTATCTGTCTAAATTATCTCTTTAACTTGGCCCAAGGTGTTTCCAATAGATGATTCCCTCTCAAAATTCTGAAACCTTTCTATTAAATTTTGTGTTCTTTGGGCTTCAGCGGCATGTGAACTCTCACTCCTGGACTTCTGATCGTGCAACAATTTCACTTGATCCTAAATATTCTTTATTTCTTCTGTTTGGATTGACAGATTTTTCACTGCTTTCGTGAGTTGTTCAGCTCCATTGGTTGTACTTGTTGTAGAAGGTGTGACTGTAGGAATGGCTATAAGGGGTACAACCTCCAAAGGAAACAATGAAAGGTTTGCATCTTGCACTTTTTCCTTTATCATATTTTCCATCTCTGATTCCATCTGTCTTAGCTGAGCATTCTGCTCCATGATGAGCTTCAACATTTCTGATTTCTAGGACTCTGTCTCTTCAATATCTTTGGCCAAAGGGTCCTCTGTAGCTGGAATTTTTAGCTACTTCCTCAATGCTGCTATGTCAGCATTTTTCTTTTTAACTACCTCTTCTGTAGCTCTAATATTGGAGGGATCATATCCAATTATGATCGCTATGTCTTCCAAAGTATTAATCCTTGAATCCTTGGCCAAAGAATATATTTTATCCATTTTGAGTTGTGACTGGATATTAGCTAAAGAAACCTGCAATTTGGACAAACTCATAGCAGTGTTAGTGAGTTTGGATGAAATCATTTCACCTGTCTACTTGTGCATCTCCATTTGATCAATGGGATATATGTCTTTAATATCAAATTCAAATGCAGTCTTTTTATAATCTGTTGTTGTCTTGGGCTGTGGAATTTGTGCTTGGAGGAAATCCATCTACATTTTTCCTTTCTCAGAGTCAAATCCTAACATGATTCTACTTTGAGATCTAGAATTTTTCTTCCAGAACTGATTATATGTATTGGTCTTCAAAACTTCATTCTTCAATTTAATGTCTCTGAATGTATCAAATATGTTCTTCTCTTTCTCCCATGTAACAACTGTAATGGTTTGAATAGCTTGTTGTTGATCCTATGAAGTTGTAGAGGTTGTAGGAGAGAGTGAGGTCTGACCACCTACTTGTGAGGAAGTAGGTGTCTCTTTGGTGATGATAATGACTCCCTGCTCTGAATCCTTGGTTGGATTTACTTTGGGATTGAGCTTAGTCCTCTTCTTGTAAATGATTTTGAATTCTTCGCTGGAAGTATCAGTCACTGAAGGTGACTCTTCTTCTCTGATCCTTTTTCTTTCTTTCTCCTGTGGGAAAGGAGTCTGTGATGTTGAAGTTGAAACCAATTGTTCCTCAGCCTCTTGTAGAGTGTTCTCAATCCATTCTAGTTGCTTCATGTACCTATCAATCTCTGGTCTGTGGGTGTGAATGTAAGGTGTATATTTGTTATCTACCCTTAACTTGGAGATGGTACCTAATGGATCATATGACCATGTAAAACCGAGGCTGAATTGCATTTATTTCATAAATTTGTCTGCTTCGTCCCCTGTTGCTCTGTTGTTGCAAATGAAGGGCGTTATCTGTGTTTTGATCCTGAACTGATATTTTTTTTTGGCAGACATAAAATGGACCTCATCGGCATTGAGCATTTTCCTGATGTGTTCTAGAGAAAAAATCGTCATTGGGGGAAGATTTTAGGGGCTTATATGTGGCAAGCTCACATCCATAGATCCTTAATTATGTGTAATTATGGCAAAGATACTAGTCTCATGTTTTCTTTTGGTCTGATAACTACAAAATTTTCCCAATTTCTTCACTGATTCTTGGCTCTGAATTGCTTCTTAAAACACTAATTGATGGATGTACAAACAATTGTATGAACTGTGTGTATGAGTATTCATTTTTATCCTTCATTACCATTGTAGTCTAGAAGATGACAGATTGTTGATTTCCATCATCATCCAACTTCTCTAATGAAAACTTGAACTTTTCTCCCTGAAATATAAAAACATATATACTAAAACACATGCATATTTAAATACCTCCTCAATTTGGAATTTGACAATTTTTCATGGATGGAATCGGCAACGAATTGGCTAAAGTTGAATAAGATGGGAGGCTTGGAATCTATGGAGAAAATGGAATGGAATCCTATGATGGCCTCATATACCCACTGATCAGAGTAATAACCAAGGAGGTAGGAGATAATTGTAATGATCTTCTTGGCTATATCAGGTAAAATGGAGGATGGATAGGGAGGGTTCTTCTTGGGTAGTTGGGCATCTTCAGCCAGAAACAACTCAAGGGTTTTAGCCCTTTTCGCAAAGTCCAGCTTCTGATATAATTCAGTGAGTGCTTCTTGAGAGAAAGGGGTTGCATTCTCTGTGATAGGGACCTATATAATTTGGTCTATGGCTTGAGAAGTTATGGTAATTAAAATCTCTCCTATAGGGGCAATAATAGCTCTCTGACTAGGTACATAACAAGATTGACACTTCCTAATGAATTCATGGGCACTGTGGGTGTGGGGAAAGATGTGATGGGGAAAATTGGACTCCCACAGTCCAATATCATCATACTTGTCAATGAATTTGTCTTCAAGCTAGCAAAACATTTCGAATAATTCAAACTCACACAGGGTTTCGTGGATTTTATAATCCCTGTCTACCAAAGGTAGGTGATCAAGGTCAGCTGGGGGATGGAGCAGTGGATTTACAGGTTATTCTTGTCCCTTCTTCTTACGAGAAATGGATGGATCAGGTTTTATGGTGGATGAGGGTTTCTGATAGACAAATGGAGTTCAGGACTATGTAAAAGCTCTGATACTAGGAAGAAGCGGCGATAGTTGTAGAGAGTAATTTGACAGTGATCGGATTGGCTTTTCTGGCGCTATGTCAATCTGCGCAAACATGTGTAGAGCAGAGAAAATGGTAAGGTAAAATATTAAAAGCTAATCAGACATGGATTTATACACATTTCGATTGATTTCTCATTGATGGTGGCACATATCCGTTGGATTAACGGTTAGTGAGGAATTAATTCACCAATGGTTGCATTATCGCGGGAAAGAATTGAATTGGCAACAATATAGTCCAGGTGGTGTGACATGACTGGCACTCAACGAGCGGATTGGCGATTTTTAATATAGTGGGGAAACTTCTTTTCAGAGGGAGTCCGAAGTGGTAAATGGTGTCAGCAGGGGGGTGCGAAATGATGAGAGGGCGCCACGTTAGTGTGGGCCCAAAACACAAAACCACTTATTTCGGAACCACCCCCCCCCTAACCAAAAATTTCGGATGGAGAAGGGGGGTCGAAAAATGATAAAGGCCACTGGATGGAGGAGCGGGAGATCGGATGATGGGACAGATGAAGGTGAGTTAATGTGCAGCGACATAAAGTTTTTTTCGGTAGCGGGAGAGTTAAAAGGGGTAAAAAATTTGGATAATGGGATAATGTGCCACACTTTTGTTTTCATATGCCGAACCTTTAGACTTAGGATAAAACTTGTATTCCTTTTCCTTCTCTTGTGCATGAAATATAACTTTGAAATTTAAACTTAGGGTAAAAATTGTCATGCTTTTCAAAGCTAGAATGCAATTTCTACCTACCTTTTCATTTTCAATTATTTTTCTATGCTAACATTTTTTCATCTTCAATCCTTAGGGTGCATTTAAGCTAGAAAACACACATATCCTTTTTTATATAACAATCTAACCTACTTTATCACTTATTTCGCCTATTGATTCAAATTAGGTTGTTGAATCAATCTCATTTTCTACCTAATTGTTGATTTGTCAAGATTAAATTGTTTGACAAATCTTTATTCACTAACCTAATTAACATGAAATTCACAATTGTTCCATCATGATTAAGTTGTATGATTGGAACAAAATATATTCATTGTGGCTTTTTAAGACAAGTTGCACACAATTTTGTTATATTTTAACATAAAAGAAACTAATTTAACACTAGCGAAATTTAAATTTGCAGCACTTTCAATATTATTTCTATTTTTCTTTTGTGGGGTTTTATTCTCTTTTTATTCTTTTTTCAATTTTCTGTATTTTTGTCTTTTTCTTCATATTCTTTTTCTTTTTACATACCCTCTTTTGATTTTCTTGTATATATACTTTTTTTTCGAAATCATTTGCGAATTGAAAATAATTTACAATATAAAATTACAAATATGACATACTCAATCACCTTGAGATCCTATAAATATAGGACCCTAACACATACCTTTCAAATGAAATGCCCGATGAATATCCTCACTATGGTTTGATGCAAATCCTCAATGCTTAGATTCCAGACCTGCAAACATAGTAACAACAAAAGATCAAAGGCATATGATAGTCAAATGAATCAATACAACTCATACTAGTGATCAAGGAAACTAATACCTAATATCATTAACAATGGAAAAGTGGAAGAAAATAAACAATCATCAACTCCATTGAACAACACAGTGGGAAGAAAAAACATTTTTTATTAATCTCAAGAATGAAGGAGTAACACCACCTTAGTCTTGATGAAGTATGGGTCATTCCAATGGTCTTCAATCTTCTCCTTAGATGACAAGCCTTCTAACCATATTTCAGCAACATAATTTTACCTTCAGTAGTCCTCCCTAACCCTCTGGTTTGTGTTTGATTTATAGGCCAAGAGGAGGAGGTTTGAGATCCTCTTCCTAAGGGATAAGATCCTCAAAAGGTGGGATTAGGGTTCCACAAAGAAATGGAATTAGCTCCATGAACAGAGGGTTTAGGCTTGAGTAAGCATCAACTCGAAGCTTTCATTTGGAAAATATTCACCCAACAAAGCTTCTAGATTTCAATTTTTATTATTACTTTCGTTGAGTCATGTGCACAATTTATATTGGAAAACAGATCACACTTTTATGCTAGGTATAATGGTCAAATCTGCATATGTGCAAAATTTGGCTAGGGAACCATGCAAGTACTCAAAAATATGTTTTTGGACATTGTAATCTAGAATTATCATTCTCTTTGGGATTGTTTAGCTTCTATCCTTGAATAGGAATTCTTTGGAACACTTTAGCTTAACAAAAGATCCATATTAACGGTCATTTTCCTAACGGTGTCAAAATGACGTGTAACAGTTAGCATAATGCGATTATCAAAATTTTAAGAACCCCATTGTGAATTAAGCTTGGGTCCTCACTCTAGGTTTCATCCTCTATAACTTATGGAAGGAAATAAATAATTTTATATTTAGAGAAAACACTTGGTCCTATGTCATATTATGGGAGTTGATTTTGTCTAACATCCATGAAACCCTTCTTGTCATATCTTAAACTAATGGAGATTGGCAAGCGGAGGGCGTTGAGGATGCTATTTTACAGAATATCGGTATGGATTTAAGCATGGTTTCATTCAAAGGTACCTCAAATCAGGAGACAACCCTTTCATCATCGAATTCTTTTTCCTCGCCTCCCCAATGATCAAGCTCAACTTTGACAGTGCCTCTAAAATAAATCCTGGAATTGTGGGATTTGGTAGAATTTTCTGTGATTTCTTATCTTCACCTTTAAGAACATTTTTGCAAAATTGTGGTATTGCAAGTAATAACTTGGCCAAGTTTTCAGCTCTGGAACAGGGCATTCACATAACCATCAAAGAAGGTTTTCTCTTGCTTTAATTCAAGGGCAATTCGATGGTTGCTATTTAGTGTGCTTAGAAAATTTAGAATGGATAGCCATCGAGTAAGGTAATTAAAAGCTGGAGAATGGAGGGGATTGGAGAAAATATTAAAAACCTTCTTTCCAAATTATAGTATGTCTATTTTAATCATACCCGTTGATCTAGAAGTAAGGTAGCTAATTTTGGCTAATGCAGGATGTCGATACAAAAATTTGGTTCTGTATAAAAATTGACCTCCCTTTGGATTGGATGAAAATTTATTCACTCTTCAAAATTTGATAAGCATGGATCAATTAATCCTCAATGGGGGTGTTAATGAAGGGCTATGAGGTGCATTGATGGATGCATTGTAGTGACACTTGGGGATTTGGTGACGACAGGTGGCATCTAGTAATTAAATTTGGTTCCTTAGTATGTGTGCCAAATGTGGTGATATGCAGATTATTCATTATTCAACTTTGGTGAGGAAAGGTGGTAGATGCTTATCGTGGGATGGGGAGGACTCTTCCTTGTCTTATACTGGTGTATACCTTTGTTACATTATGGGTTGGCATTGTTTCTTTAATTTACTGGTGGTTGGGAGCAGGTGGTGTGTCTCAGTTGCAGGGTCGTCGCTCTATTGTCGATGGAAGAGGGTTGTTGGGGAGTCAGTTCCGGTGTTATGTACTTCCTCCTTGGTCTGATTTGCTTTGGTATCTACTTTTTTGGTTGGTTTATCAATGGTATATGAGCCTTGAGTGCGGTGAATTGGCCAACCTTTTTGGTTCTGGCCCATGTGTCTGTTTGTTTATGGATGATATTCTGGTATTTCAGTCTGGGTTTGAAGGGTATTTTCTTCCTCCTCCTCACTGTTTCTTTGGGCGTGGGTTGTTGAGTCGGCGTCACCAGTGTATTTTTTCCTCTACCATCATGCCTCCTCGTCATAGAATGAGTAGTTGCAGAGGTAGTCTAAGTCAATATGGGTATAAATGTCTGAGGCATTTTGCTTCTTAGTTTGTTGCTTCTGCTTTTGAAGCAGTCCCTTTGGAAGTTCAGTGTGAGATCATTATTCTGGAAAGTGGAAGCGAGTGAATGCCCTTACTTTTCATATTTTGAACTTGTGTCTGAGGAAAAATGGGTACCTTACACTAGTAGGTTTTGTCGAAGGAGGTGGCATTTCTTGAGCTCTCTAGAGATTAATCAACAACTCAGGACTCTGCTCTGTCTTGTCTTCCAAGAAAAACATCTTAACAATTATAATGTATTTTTTGCTTTAGAGGATTTGAATAGGATTCTCCACAATATGAAATTTTTCTTAGAAAATGTTGATGTCGGCTTATAAAAACTAGAAGGTTCCTTCCTTTGTGATTTTGCTTCAGGGGACTTAAAAGACCCTCCAACAGATGACAGTGCTATGTCTCCTATAATTCCCTCTTTAGATCACGAAGAGTATCTCTATGTTGGTGATTGGCTATGATCTTATTTTTATGGTTAGTAATTTTGATATGTGTATGCTAGGCTTTATCATCACATTTCTTGGTTCTGTTTGTTTGGGAAGACACCTATTTGGTATTGCTACTATGGTGCATATTGATGTGTTCTCCCTAGCTGGTATGGTCGAGAGATGGTATGTTTACATGGTTACAGACTTTCGTATGGTTGTGACTCTGTTTGGTTCAGGATGCTGGTATGTTGCGGGATGTTCTGAGGCACAAAAGTTTTATGCTTCTCTTAATTATGTTTGCATGGCTCCAGGCTTGTGCATGTTCACAATTCCCTTTGGTTCGTGTTGCTACTTTGATGCAGTCTATTATGCAGCAAGTTTGGTATGTGCTACTCTTCAATCTTGGCTTTCCCCTGTTTGGAATACACTTGGGTCTACGTGGTTCAGAAGTGTTGGATTGTGTTGCTCGTTCGCTGAAAGACTTGGTGCATGTCACTGTAGGATTGAATGGTGGCCATTGGCTATTGTTGAGGTCTTGTTAGTTTTGGTTATCTCACCATTGTCTATTGATGGAATAGTGTCTAGTTTCTATATGCTTCTCTTTGTTGTGGATAAATTGCATTGTACTTTTTAGTGATGTTATGGCCGATGTTTATATATGGTTCACTATGTTGTATAAGGCTCAATTTTTGGGATGTCATTTACTGGTTATATTGCAGATTTAGAGGAATGTTGTAATGGATTTGTAATGGATCAGTTGTTTTATTATACTTTATATGATAGTTATATCCAGCATCTATGTAGAACGTTGATTTTGCAATAAAATATAATAAAAAAAACATTTCGTATTTTAATGTTCACCTTAACGATTAACGATTAATCATTAGCGATGTGTGTTTATCTTTGTGTTTTCAAAAAAGTGCTTGAAACCAAAACCGATAAATTTTGTGTACACCCTCCTTATTAAATTTTTATGGAATGGTGGAAATTAAATTATTATCTCTGCCGTGCAACCTAATAAAATCACTAGGATCCTAAGGAGACATAATGTATCTTCAACATTCAAGCCCCTCCGCACCATTCGGAGTTCGCTTAGACCAGTTAAGGACCTGATTTTCCCTAAGGATGGTAAAGGTGTTTACTTGATTCTGTGCACCTGTGGACACCTTACATTGGTGAAACTGGTCGATCCATCAGTCAAAGAATTCATGAACATGCTGTTGACCTAAATCATAATAGATATCGCTCATTTGCCTTAGCAGAGCATGCTGAAAGCCAAAGCATCACATTTGCATTGAAGATGTTGAGGTTATTGCGAGGGTGGACCATTTCCACCACCGAAAGTTGAAGGCCTTAGAATCGAAAAGAGGCCAGTCAACCTTAATAGAGATGATGAGTGGAGTGTGAGCAGATGTTGGATCCCTGCCCTTCATTCTTAATTATTGGGTTTCTTCCCTTCTGTTCTTCCTCGGGTTTTTTCCTCCCCTCTAACCCTGTTTCTTTTTCCTTTTTGTTCTTTACTATTATTATTTATCTATTTTTTTTTAATTATTTAGTTACTCATTATTATTATTATTATTATTTAATTAATTAATTTTTAATTTCATATTATTATTTTTCTTTTTCTTTATATTTATATGATGATGGTTACAGTCAAATAATATATATTTTATTTATTTATTAATTATTTTTATTCATTTTTAATATTTTTTATTTTTTTATTTATTTAATTTTATTATTATTATTATTATTCTTTTATTATTATTATTATTATTATTATTATTTTTTATTTTTTTATTTTTATTTTTTTTAAGATTTGAATAAACTAAATTAAATATATAATAATAATATGATTGTTATTTGATTTTTTAATTTTTTAATTTTTTATTTTTTATTTTTTATAGTCAAACTAGTTGTTATTCTACAACCGCTAATTGGAGCTTTCTTATCTATTTAAGCTAGTTCTTAGATCAGATTTCTTATCTATTTAATAATGTAAAGATTTCATACATAATTTATTTATTTAATTTTATTATTATTATTATTATTATTTTTATTTTTATTTATTTTTTATTTTTTATTTTTTATTTTATTTTATTTTTTTAAGATTTAAATAAAATAAATTAAATATATAATAATAATACGATTGTTATTTGATTTTTTACTTTTTTTTTATTTTTGTTTTTTTTATTTTTTGTTTTTTACAGTCAAACTAGTTGTTATTCTATAACCACTAATTGGAACTTTCTTATCTATTTAAACTAAGTCTTAGATCAGATCTCTTATCTATTTAATAATGTAAAGATTTAATACATAATTTATAAATCACAAAAGCCAAATTTCTAATATTCAAGATTTACATTATTAAAGAGAAATAAATTATTTTTTTAAATATATTAATTTTGTTTATTTAAAATTTGATTAGTTGATTTCATTTAGCTCTTATTTCGCGATGATGACTGACTTACAACCATCGTTAGTTCATAAGATGCTCCCTTTTGCTGTTTCGTGTACCACAATAAATCCATCACCGCATGCTACAAATGCTTCCATGTTCGCAGATTGTGTGTTGGCATCAAGAGTGTTCTGTTAGGCTTGGTTATAGTCATAAGAGCAATTTTCGTATTCTAATTTCATGGTTGTGGAATTACGCCAAATCAATTAAAAATACTATACTAGTGCATCTTCTCGGCTGGTAAGGCTGAGTTTATATTTGCTTTAAATACCTTTTCAAAAAATAAATTAATATTCCAAAATCTTTTTAAAATCCCTTCAAAGAATATTCTGAAATCTTTTTAAAGAAATAAGATTGGATTATTTTCCAAATAAATATGATTGGATTATCTTCTATGTTAATAACAATTTAAAAGTACATCAATTTGTAACAATAATTTAAAAGTAGATAAAAGTAAATCAGATTATATTTAAGGTTAACACTAGTTTATAATTAATTAATTGTGTTAGATTTAAGAATTTTGTGATTTATAATGTAAATAAATTTAAAAATGTGATTAATCCAAAAACATTTTTTTAATTAATTGTGAAAAATGTGTGACATGTCAAGTTGCTTTTTGGGTGCCTCAAAGAATTGATGGGACAACATTTTCCAATGACTAACATTGATGCAGGAATTCTGCTAGAAAGCAGATCCCGCATATAAGAACACAACTCCTTCATGAACTCTGAAAATACTCAAAGTTTCTACAATATAATCATGGAAAACATCTAACTTAATTAAACATGAAGGCGAAAAAGAGCCATACAAATCACTCCCTTAACTATATTAAAATTTTGTGGCCAGATATTACATTGGGCGGCCTCTTGGCTCTTTTCCCTTTAAACCACTCTTCACTCACTCCCCTCAGCTCTTCAACTATTCAAGTGTGTTCTCCTCACAAAAGCCACCCATATTTATACATAAATAATGAATTTAATTCACTCCAAAAATCTCTCCACCTAATCCTCAACTAAATCTAATTTAAATTCATTTTAGGTGTGGACTCAACTAAGTCCCATACATAGCACTCCTACTCCCTAATTTTGCTACCTAATTCTATTTTCTCTCATATCCTTTTAATTAATAAAAGAATATTTACAAAATCCTCACTTTTCTAATTTATCACCTATTTTATTAAAAAATAACAAGTTAATTAATAAAAAAATTAAAGTGTCACACCCCCCTTTATTACATATTTAAAAATGAAAATTGGCCTTGATGCTCCTGCATCAGACTCCCAAGGTTGAAATTAATAATGATCACCTGATCATGTGTTCGGATCTGTGTATGCCTGGATCCCATATCTTGTGCTACAAATTTCCACTTGTCGCTGCTTCTATCTGTTGTTCTTCTCCAGGTATCCACACTTTATGCTGCATTGCCCCATTAGCTATGCTCTCGCAATATTTTGTTGTCTTTCTCTTTCTTCTTCTTCTTTGTTTTACTGCTACTGGCCTCTTCCGGGATACTTTCATCATCATCCGCCTCATCAGTTCAATTTCTCAATCCAATATATTTCCTCCAGCATCTGCAATAAAACCTGTACTCACAAAACAATTGTTAGAATAAAAAACATAAGGCTTCAATGCCCTTTCAGCTGCTGCTAGCAACATTTCAGTATGCTACTCTGAAACTCCCTCCTCCATCAGCACATCAGTATGTTGATTCAATTTCTCTGTGAGACTATCAGTTAGTCCCTCCTCCACATCATCTGTTTGAAAAATGTTTCCCTGTTCTGTGTCTTCCAATAACTTTCCCTGAAAATAGATCCTCTGCTTTTCCAACTCTCTCCCTTGAAGATCTAACTTCTGATATAACTAAACAATCTCAACTGCAGTAGAACTCGTAAATCTTACACAATTTTCCATACCTTCACTTTCTATTGACCAATCATCATATGGTCCTTCTTCCCTCGCTTCAATATTCTGCCGAATATTTCCATAAGACCCCTCTGTCTTCATTCCTTCCTGAGATCTTGCTATCTCAGCATCATTCTGAACAGATTTTAGATTCAACTCTTCATCTTTAACAAACTTCAAAGTTTTTTCAACACCCTGTGATATACCTGTCATCACATACAAATCATTAGTCTTAAAAACATAAGACCTTGTGGTCTCACTTAATGCTTCAGTCGACATCTATGAATCCTTCATGTGATTCAGTTCCTCTGTAGATTTCCCTTCTGTCTCATCACTACTTCCATTCTCCCTCTGGCAATCTTCTTGAATTTCCCTGGTTTCAACATCATTACATTGTAAAATTTTGTCAGCGATCCCATTAAACAAATACACTTGTTTACCTCCTTGGAATTTTCGTTCAGTATTTCCACTTTGTTCCCATTCCATAACAGCTTCAACTTGCTGTCTTATCCCAAACAAGAAGTCATTTGTGATTTCTTCCTGTTGTAACCAATCACCACATTCCTTCTCTGGAAAAAATTATCTACCAGACTTTACCTCAAGAACTTCATTCTCCTTCATGACATTTCCATCAGATTGTTCACCGCCTTTCGCACATCCTCCAAACATACATAAACTGTGAGAAAAATTGCAAGGCTTCATAGCCTCATATGTTTCTCTCACCATCACCTCTTCAGATGCTTCTGAACTATCCCAATAGTTCATGAGATCCTCCTCACTGATCTATTCACCCAGAATTTCACCATGTTTCGGGCCACAAATGGAAACATCCATTTTCAACTCAGCCTCTCTAATTTCTCCACAACTCAACATCTGCTCGAGCTTCCTCAGCTCCTCCGTCAACTGTATGTTTACCTGCTTTTCCCTTCTTGCATGTAGCTTCTGCCACTTCACCTTCCTTTTCATGGTCCAACCATGTGTCTGGTTTCTCATATTTTCCTGCAACAACTTCATTAAAAATTCCAGGTGAATTTTTATCTCGGCCTTCTCCCGCTCATACTCTTCATCAAATCTCCGAAAATGACTATCAACAGTCATCTTCCCCTCCTTTGTGAACTGCATCTGTTCACGTGTGGACTTCATTTAAGCCACTTCCCCGCAATTCTTCGCACTTGTCATTCATAAAAATGCAACTTTCCTCCTGTGTTTGGCTCCTCTTTGTCCTGGGACCAATCCCTGACAACCTCTTGCTACAATTTGCTGCAAACAACACCTTAGCATACATGTGTTTTTTGATAGTAACCCAAAGGGCTGCAAATCTACATTCACACTCTCAGATGCATATAAAAATGCATTTCAAATTAATGCCCTAATAAAATTTGAAATCTGGCAAACCCGCCAAACCCACAAACACACACTCTCTTCAATTTTCCAAATAGGAAATATGTCAATATTTTTTTTTTAAAAAAATATCGGTATGGAGGTAAGACAATTCTCTACAATTCTTGTTTTTATGTCAAAGCATAATTTGCGATAAAAATATGAGTTTAGTGGAGTTGAAGTTGAAAAACATAGAAAATTACAATTTTCAACGTCAAAAAAGGGCAAAAAGTGTTTCCCAACTTCACATTTTCACCCGAATGTACCTCAATTTCCACAATCTGGGCAATCTCAATTTAACATGCAAAAGCTTCTTTCTACAAGTATTTGATTTGGAACCTTATAATAAACCCAACAATCAACTTCATATGCGGAAGCCACTTTATATTTGGAGCCATATTAATGAACCCATCTATCCATATTCTCATAAAATTTTTAACCTTCATATGTAAGGTTTCCTCCATTCATGAAAACCTTTTCCATGATTTTTAACTTATGCAAACTTCTCAAATTTCAAGAGTGGAGCTTGGTCAAATAAATCCCAATACATATAATTTATTACCAAATGCCAAGTCTTTTAAAATAACAAACCTTGAATTGTACATGCGCCCTTTAAAACTTCCATGTTTGATATTGACTATCAAAACTAATGCATTCACGCCTTCATTTCCAACTATGGAAAATTTCAATAACACAGTATTTGATCAAATGTCAACTACAAGTGGTCACGTATTTACTTCATGTCGACTTAATGTGAATGCACACCTTCAAACTCTTTGACTGTTGAACAGTGATACGCACAGTACCTTCGCCATCCATTCAATTTTAAAGATCTGTCTTCGATTTCTATTCAACGCAATAATAGACTTCCACACCCGCTTGCCAACTCTGCAATCTAATTCTTCAATCACACTTCTGATTACTTTGACGCTAGTTTTCAACAAAATTTTAATTCAATTCAGTTCTGAAATGCATCGCTCTTCCAAAGCACACCTCACCTGTGCTAAGACTTGAAATAGACCTCCATTTATGCTGAAGTCGAATTTGCTTCACCACCCAAACTCAACCAAAATAAACATGATCCCAGCAATTAGATCCTTCCACGCTCGATTTTGATCAACATTCCCAATGCTTCTGTTATCGACTGTTAACCCTTTGAACCATAGCATCAACTATCCAACGCTGTTTGCAATCTCTGCGCATTTGCTCTTCAGCGTTTTCTACTGAATTTCAAGGCTGCGCCTTTCACAACGCCTCATTCATATACAAAACCCAGTTAACATTAAAATCGAATTCATGATTCCGGCAAACATATCCATGCAGCTTTCAGATGATTTATAATGCAATTTCCGTTCTGTTCTTACCTGTTCTGCGTTTAACAATTTGTGCTACTGGAATGCTGCAATTTGGCATTCTTACCCAATGTTTGAATTTAACTTAATTTTGTGGTCTCCCTCAGGCGTAAAGCAGAGAAAACATCGAATTTTCTGAACAATGATGCTATTAGTGCATCCTCACTTCAATCGTTTGATTGTTCACGGTTCCATTTTCTGTTCTTCAATTCTCCAGTCGATAGAACAACCGGTCCCTCCCCATTTCTGTGATTAAAATCTGTTTCAATCGATTAAAATTGACAGAATTAAAACAGAACTTTGCGCCTCATATTAAAACAGAACTCTACGCCTTCCAGCACGCTGCCTCTGCGTCTTTGACCACACCAAATCATTTATATAATGACACAATTCGATATCAAGCAATGCATCCAGGTTATATTAACGCATCGCTTATCCTACTCGATCTCAAATTTTGTGTCTAGCTGCATTAAAATTCTGAAGATCAACTTGTTTGATACAAAAATGGGTATCGATGCATACAGGTTTGTATCAATACATACTAATCAAACTTTATCAATTTGAATCAGCGTCCCTTCAATTCAACGCAGAATTTACCTTGATTACTTCTCCCTGTAGGTTCCGAACGCCTTCAAATTTAGTCTTTCAAACGATGTGACTTCATCCATTCAGCATCCCTAGTAATATATAATTGTTTATTGGTGACTCCAGATAGATTAACTGTGCATTCCTTCCATCATACAGCGATTAACACATTCACGTTGGCCCATGGCTCCGCTACACCATAACCGCACTCTTTTTCCCGACTTACGGTCAATCCCATCAACTCAGAAAACATCAAAACATATTGATATGCAAATACGCTATCAAAGGAATAATTACCTGCGGCATTCATCAAACTTCCAGCTTGCGTATCTTTTCAACGCATTATTGTTGATCCAGACTTTATTTCGACCTTCACAATACATCATTAGATCAACCGACTTGCATTTGACATCGTGGTTGTCACGAATTTGAGCGCAGAATGTCAACTCAAACCATGGTCCCTTTGCAACTTAGCTATATTTGCCAAATCTGTCATTCGACCATCCATACATCGTAGCGTTTATGCGCTTTAAGGTGTTCTCTCCACTTCTGTCAACACCGTCCATACCTCATGGTATTCTTTCATATCAAAACTCTCTCTTGTGCACCCTTCAATCCAAAAACCACCAGCCGTACAAGCTCGTTCCGAAATCAAAACCCATATACAACACATAAATGCAATTTCAACCAGCAGCTTCTCCCGTCCGACACAATGCTCATGCAGGAATTCTACTAGAAATCAGATCCCGTATATAAAAACACAACTCCTTCAAGAACTCTGAAAAATACTCATAGGTTCTACAATAAAATCATGGAAAACATCTAACTTAATTAAACATGAAGTCGAAAAAGAGCCATACAAATCAACTCAACATAACTACATTAAAATTATGTGGCCAGATATTACATTAGGCGGCCTCTTGGCTCTTTTCCCTTTAAACCACTCCTCACTCACTCCCCTCAGCTCTTCAACTATTCAAGTGTGTTCTCCTCACAAAAACCACTCATATTTATACATAAATAATGAATTTAATTCACTCCAAAAATCTCTCCACCTAATCCTCAACTAAATCTAATTTAAATACATTTTAGGTGTGGACTCAACAAAGTCCTGTACATAGCATTCCTACTCCCTAATTTTTCTACTTAATTCTATTTTCTCTCATATCCTTTTAATTAATAAAAGAATATTTACAAAATCCTCACTTTTCTAATTTATCTCCTATTTTATTTAAAAAATAACAAATTAATAAATAAAACAATTAAAATGTCACACCCCCCTTTATTTACATAATTAAAATGAAAATTGGCCTTGATGCTCCTGCATCAAACATGATGAGATTTTTTCTTTTTAATCTTGATGTAATCCAGAGTTTTTCCCATTTTATTTTAGTATCTTGCTATAATATATAGTATTTAGTTTTACAATATTTGATTTTGGAATAGTTGATTATAAAAAATTTATATGTTTTATTATAATTTTTTATTAAAAAAAATTATAATAATTTTAAATGTTTCATCATAATTTTTATTTTATTAATAAATTGTGGTTGTTTTATTTTATGAAAGTTGTAAGTTTTACCAATATTTTTTTTTATTAGTGGGTATTATAGTTATATTTAAATGTATTTTTGCAAATGTAATATTATGTAAAAATAAAATTTGATGAGAGATTATATATATGTAATTTTAGTTGGCAGATTCCCAAAGCAAGATAACAATATTTTTTTACCATTTTTTAATATTCTCTTTTTATAATAAAGTAGAAACATTTTTTAGTTTGAAAGTATAATTCTCGGATTTTGATTCCAAAGTCTACATATTATAAATCTGAAATTATTAGCAGTACTATATGGCTACTGAAAAACACATCTTTTATCCATTCATGTATGTCTTTATTATTTTTTACTCTAATTTAACTATATTTAAACTAAGTGAAAATATTTACAATATACCTTTGTTTAAATATAGCGATTAGTTTATTCTTTTCAAAATTTAATAATTAAACTAAACCACAAAAATACTAGCTATATAATCTTGTGATAATTAATAATGTGCCTTGTTATTTTTTAAATACATATGTACGTAGATAAATATAATGTTTTGTTATTTTAATTTTGTAAAGATAATGGTGGGAGAGAAAAAAAAATCAGAACATCTGAGTAAATTATAAAGGGATGGAAGTAAACCATAAAGAGATGGAATTTGGGAATGTAATTTCAATTGAGCTTGATATTGATGAAGATAAGGAAAATTGGTAGTTTGACATTTTGTTAGTTAATATTTTAATATTTAATACAAGAATTGATTAAGAGTTGTTTTATTATTTAGAGAAGTTAGTTTAAAAATGATTTTTTTTTAATTTGGATTTTTATCAAATGTATTTTTTTTAATTAATAAATATAATGGTGAAATGTTATCTAGTTGGCATTATTAATGTAATATTATTTATTTGTTTTGCATAATTTTAATGATTGGATTAGTTTTTCTAAAGATGTTAATAATGCATTGTGATTATTTATATAAATAGGTTTAAATAAATGTGTAAGATAAAGATCAAGAGTATCAAAAAGTAATAAAATAATCAAATATATAAAAAAATAAACATTATTAACAAAAATGTTACAAATGTACAATATAGTTATATTGTTGTATAAATCAATATAGCCTATAATAGCATAGTGTAAAACTCAAGACCCTCTTAAGGTAATTTATAACTCTTAGATAAACACAACCCTTTTACACTTTGGAACATTTGACTCACAAAATATAAATTTCATATTAATAGATCCAATTATTCCTTTCATCCAATCTCTTCTACCACATGGGCTTTGGGAATCTTCTTTTCTTCTTTCTTTCTTGTCCTTGATTGTGCCTTTTTCATTTTTCTCTCATCAACAAACCTTTTATCACATCCTTTTTCAATGGCAACAACTCATATATTTATGCCCTTTTGTTGGTATTTTTCCATGTGAATCCTCACAAGGAAAATTATAACTCTTAGACAAACACAACCCATTTACACTTTGGAACATTTGGCTCACAAAACAATTTCATATTAATGAATCTAATTTTTCCTTTGATCAATCTCTTTTAACACCTATACTTTGAGAATCTTCTTTTCATCCTTCTTTTTTGTCTTTGATTGTTCCTTTGTCAATCTTCTCTCATTAACGAACTCTTTATCATATTCTTTTTTAATGGAAACAAATCCTCTATTTATGACCCTTTATTGGTATTATCTTTGTGAATCTTCTATTCCTTATGCCTTTGTATTGACACCCACTTTATCGATAGTCCAATAGTCGACAACTCCCACATCTATGATCTTCCTTATCGATGATCGTGCTTTATCTCATACAATTTTATCACTTTGCACATTCTTCTTATTTGTGTAATTTGTTTGATCAACTTCCATTAATAGAGATCTCAACTTATGGATACAATCATTGAACATTTTTCACTAAGTTGTTGATTATATGCTATAAAAATCTCTTAATTAGGATTTGTGTCTTAGAGGTTAGTTAAGTTGTCTCCTTGAAATCTAATGATATAAGTTGAATTACAAGATAGACCAATTCATAAATAATTTAGTGGTCAAATCTATGTCAAAACTTCATGATTGAATCTTAATAAAACTTAGAAAATAATTCTTTCATGCTCAGTTTAGAATTGATCGCAGATTTGTAGGTGGATGTTAATCATATTTAGATTTGGTTTGATCTACTTCCAACTATATATGTATAATTCTAGTGGGTGAAATAGAATTATAGTTTTTATGTGTGCAATCTGATTTTCTAGGGCCTCACTCCCATAATGGAGGGGCCATGGATACATATATTTTTCCTAAACCAGTGAATGGAAGTCACGCCAGATAGCTTAAGCGTGGGGAAGTGCATAACTTGAGGAAGAATAATCTTGCCCTGGTTCTGATTGTTGTTGTGTGGAAGAGCAGTTGGAGCGATGTTCGATTTTGGAGGTCATTGTTTGGAATACATGTAGCGCGAAGCAGACCATAAGTGTCTTGCTAGAGATTTGTTGCATCGCTGTCACTGTACACACCATTAGGTTGCGCTAAATTTTTTTACAGATTGACTATTTTCCATTGCCTGGTCGTGTTCTTCTAATCAATGTTGCCATTTTAGTCTGGTTGTCAGTTTGATTTCCTACGAGATGTGAGAATCGTGATAAAGAATCCTCTATAAATAAGTATGTTACGATACCAATTGTTTTGTAGTTCGTGTGTCCATCACTTTACTTTGAGAAAGCCGCAAAAATTTCTATGGGAAGAAATCACAATAGAGGATGCAGTGGCTACAACTGTTTCAAAAATCACACTCATACCAAATCAGAGGACGCAGTGGTTGTGTGGACTAAAATATTGGTCTTATGTTTCTTCTCTGAATGAATTGCCTCTCGAGAACGAAATTTGGACATCAAATTTGTGATACGCCCATTTCAAACAATGGTGTATGGAGATAGGACAAATGTTATTCCTCTAAAGACATTCACTTTGACCACTTTCATTACAAACCATGGATGGTGATGTTGTTGTTTTTCATAGGTAATAAGGTTTTAAGCATTACAGATGCAACAAAAAGTGCAATAAAAAGGGAGTTGTCTACTGGCGCAACAAAATAGTTTGGATGGTAGTTTTTTGCATGTAACCTAGATTTTCAAAAATATTTGCCATAATTTATGGGTTATTCTGTGGTTTTTCTAGACTACGACAATAAAAATCAGTGATTTGGGCCCTTGTTGGCCTTCTCCGTGGAAGAATACGAGGGAACTGTTGATTGTTATGATGATTGGTGCTTCATTTTGGGACAATATTATGCATTTATTTCTCACTGATGTACTGAGTAGGCTTTATTGGCGGAGTTAATGTTTAGCTTCACAAGAGGGAAGAGCTTGGATGATAATGGATAGTTCATGATTGTTGGTTTTGTAGTCATGGGCTTTTTTATTTTCTTGTTAAATAATTTGTTGTCTTATTCTTTAGTTTGATTGTAAAATGGTGCAGAACTAATTAATGAACAATGTTGCATAATTTGAATTAATTTTTTCTGGCGCTCAGAAACCCTTGAACACATCACTAGTTTGGTTGTGTTTACACTATTATGGTTTGTTTTTATTGGTGTTGGAAACCCCTGAACAATGACTTCAGATTACGGTATGAGATCCATGCGTGTGAAACAGGTCAAGTTATTAGATCATTTTTTTAACACATTCAATATTCAGATCATCTCCCTAGAAACTGATGGACAGTTGAAAGAAAAATATCTGACAGATGGTGATTGGTCCATAGGATGGTTCATTACTTTATAGCTCTTATCGCAGAAGCCCCGACGGGCCGAGCTATCAATATTGTTGATCTTTCAAAGTTCATCATTGATCTTGCAAATTTCATCATTGATGGTCATAAGAGGGTGTACTTTAAATGAGTCGAAAGGTAAGCTCAAAGATGTGGAGAAAGAAAGAGCAGAGTCCAGCATTAGGGGAATTTTGAGGTCTAAAATGGGCCTCCTAAGAAAAATGTACAAACAAAATAAAATTTATAAGAACCAACAGGATTCAAGATGATGATGTCAACCATGGGGGATGATTCACCATTTTTAAAGTAAAAGGGTAAAAAGATTAAAAAATAATAAAATAATAAAACTACTTTTTCAACTCGTATTTTCAACTTATCTCCCAAATTTTTTACTCAAATTTTGAGCGAGAGTACACGTTGGATGCAAAATTTAATTCCTCATCCAAGGAGTACCCATGTTGCATACTTTTGATGGATCGTGCTACATGAAAAATGAGAAATACATGAAAAACGTGATTACAATCACATTTTTCACATGTATTTCTAATTTTTCGTGTAGTAGGATCCATATGTATGCAACATGGGTACTCCATGGATGAGAAATTAAATTTTGCATCCAACGAGTACTCCCGCTCAAAATTTGAGTAAAAACTTTGGGAGATAAGTTGAAAATACGAGTTGAAAAAGTAGTTATTTTATTTTTACCCTCTAAAATTTGATAATGTGATCAAACCTTATTTTATTATTTCCACTATTATTTTATAATTTCCTTACGAGGCCTATTTTAGACCTCAAAATTCCCCTAATGAAGATTGCAAAGTGGGTCTGAGTCACTGACGAAGACCAATGAGACAAAGATCAGTTTTATTGTTATAATATGTATTGTAATTGTGCATCTAAGAATTAAGGGAGAGACTTGGAAGATAATTCTTCCATGCTCAATCTAGAATTGGTTGCAGATTTGTAGGTGGATGTTGAGAGAATATATCAACCTCCATTTTCATATTTGGAATTGGTTGGATCTACTTCCAACTATATATGTATGATTGTAGTGTGTGGAATAAAAATATAACTTTTATGTGCGCAATCTGATTTTCTACTATAAATTATCATGTGAACTTATGTTCTTTGGTGTGCTTTACTTCTATCTACAATAGATAACTCCATGCCTTACTGACTCATGCCTATATAAAAAAAAACTCATTGAGTATGCTTGATTATTCACAATTATTTACTCATTTTTATGAGCTGAATTTCTCCTTTATTATTTCGAACATGTAAAATAACAATGTTTCATGTACAAGATAGTGTCAGCTAAAAAAACAAGACCAAAAACAAAAAGATATGCTCCCTATCCTTAACAAAGTCAAAACCTACTACAACTAACTCATAAGCACTTGTGTAGATGTAAATTTTATTATGAAGAATTTAAGGATTTTCAAACTTAAGAAACTAATTGATCAAAAACCTATGCACCAATGCTAAAATCTGTCAAAGTATCATAATTGACAACAAGTCAAATCAAATTCCTCTAGATTCAAAGTCTCATAAAAAAAACAAAATTGCAAGACATTAATACAACCTCTAATATAAGATGTTAAAATTAGAAAACAAAATATTTTAATGATTGAGGATCATATTTGGAAACAAATTGAAGCGAACTCCCATATTCATCTTATTATTCCCCGCCGCATGCGGCATGGGACTATAGCAATCGAAAATTTGTTTGACATTAATTCGCTTGTGAACTAACCTAAAGTTTAGCTTTCGTTTTCATGAAATGTTATCACTCATGTATTCATTCAGCCTATCAAATTCAATGAATAACAACAGGGACCAATGTTGAGATTAAACAAGATGACGAGCTTAGTGAAAAGAGTTGCCTTCACTAAGTGGGCCCACAAGCTATTTTTGGCGCAAGTCTATTTTTAAACTTGGTGATCATATTTCAGAAGTTGCAAGATGCTATTTGTGGATGGTTGGTCAAGTTGGAAAAATAGATGAAATTCTATTTTTATAATATTGGGCAAAGTCTATTTATAGATCTTCGATCTAAAAATAGAAGTGTCGATTATTATTATCTCTTAATAATAATCCGACAATAAACATCAACTTATTCTCTTGGATCACTTAATTTTAGTGCAAAGATTTGGAAAACCAATGGGCTGAAGGAATTACGCAATTACTAGGGTTTACTAGTGGTTCATGCATGGAGGACTCAGTTAGAATTGAAGTGGCAAATTTATGACAGAGTTGGAAGAGTAGTTCATGGAGTTGTTATTCAGTTTAACTCAATTATTGGAGTTAAACTCAGTTAAGCTAGTTGTATCTAGTATAACTGAATGATACACTAGTGAGAGTGGAGTGAATTAATTAGTTAATTAATTCAAAAATAATAACTCATTAATCAACTGAACAATACAATCATTAACTACAGTTCATGGCAGTTCCAGTGGAGACCCAGCGGAGGGATAGGTGAAAGGGCAATATGGACTATCTGTTGTGACTATAGTGATGCACTGATTGCACCACACACACATTGGAGTTGCCAATGAGGATTTCACAGTAAAGGCAAGAGTAATTCAAATTCATTTAGAGCTATTATTCAGCAGGGATTGCGTAGTGGAGGCAGGCTAGCAGGTGACAAGAAATTGGTGCATGGATTTGCATATTTCTTCTGATTAGTGTGTGATGATTAATTGTACTAATAGCTTGATGTACTAAGCTTTGTATGAGATTGTTACATGATCTCCATGATACATAATATATGATAGTTGGGGTTTTTAGCTTCAGGATTTCCCGTTAAACAACTGTGTTATGTGCGATTGTTTTTATTGTTTCATGTGTTTGCAATTGAATGTTTAATTTCCGCAAAATATTAACAGTGGAAGGATTCTGTATTTAGCAAGAAGATAAATATTGTTAGATCAGGAGAATCTGGATATATACATGCATCTTGTATATAATTTCTACAACCAATAATATTTCTAATGATCTTATTTGGCCTCTTCCCGAGGCCAAATGCTATATGAACTTTGTAGTTTCATGATTCAAATGATATAGATCATTAATATTTTTTTGAAGGGAAACTAATGCTAGCATTAGTTCATCGACATTAAATGTTAAGTTTCCTTAGTTTGTACATAGCTTATATCTTGTCTAAATCTTCTAGATAATTGGCCCGTTTCTGGTATCTGGTCCATCAGTTAGCCACACACCACAACACATGCAGTAGGCCCATGAAGCTAGACAGGTATGGATTGTGGCGATGTGAAGGCCATGTGAACACTAATTTCTTGGTGAGAAGCCAGAAAAGCCGAAATGGCGGTCCGAGTGCAATCCATTGCAGAGGGAGGAATAGAGAGCATTCCTCCTCAATTCGTTAGGCCTGAGCATGAGAGGCCACTTTCCTTCACTACATTTTCCATTAATTCAAACGGCTGTGAAATCCCAATTATAGATTTATCCAATCTACGCCATTTAGGCCATCTCCTGGAGAAAACTCTAAAATAAATTGCAAGTGCGTCGAGGGAATGCGGTATTTTTCAAATTGTCAATCACAGAATTTTGGAAGAGTTGATACAATGCCTACAGAGCATTGGGGAAGAGTTCTTCCGGGTTCCACAAGAGGAAAAGGAGGCATATGCCAACAATCCTACAGCTGGAAATCTGGAAGGCTACGACACCAAGCTTGCTGCTAACGTTGATGGCAAGCTCGAGTGGTTAGATTACTATTTCCACATGCTTTGGCCTCCTTCTCGCAGGGATTTCAGCACCTGGCCCAAACACCCACCCTCTTACATGTAATACTTTTATTTAATATTATAATCATTCATCTATGGTATATGAAGAATAATAATGTATATGCAATTTTAAAGATTATGTAAAAATCTAATGCGTGGGATTTACAGAGAAGTGAATGATGAATATGGTCGAAAGCTGTTGGGGGTGGTGAATAAGCTACTGGTTCTGCTTTCGATGAGCTTTGGAATGGAAGAATCCGCCATGAAAGAAGCACTGGGGGCGAAAATCTGGAAATGGACATGAAAATCAATTACTATGAAAATGCAGAAGCAGATTCCTAAAATTTGATTAGTTGATTTCATTTAGCTCTTATTTCGCGATGATGACTGACTTACAACCATCGTTAGTTCATAAGATGCTCCCTTTTGCTGTTTCGTGTACCACAATAAATCCATCACCGCATGCTACAAATGCTTCCATGTTCGCAGATTGTGTGTTGGCATCAAGAGTGTTCTGTTAGGCTTGGTTATAGTCAGAAGAGCAACTTTCGTATTCTAATTTCATGGTTGTGGAATTACGCCAAATCAATTAAAAATACTATACTAGTGCATCTTCTCGGCTGGTAAGGCTGAGTTTATATTTGCTTTAAATACCTTTTCAAAAAATAAATTAATATTCCAAAATCTTTTTAAAATCCCTTCAAAGAATATTTTGAAATCTTTTTAAAGAAATAAGATTGGATTATTTTCCAAATAAATATGATTGGATTATCTTCTATGTTAATAACAATTTGTAATAATAATTTAAAAGTACATCAATTTGTAACAGTAATTTAAAAGTAGATAAAAGTAAATCAGATTATATTTAAGGTTAACACTAGTTTATAATTAATTAATTGTGTTAGATTTAAGAATTTTGTGATTTATAATGTAAATAAATTTAAAAATGTGATTAATCCAAAAACATTTTTCTAATTAATTGTGAAAAATGTGTGACATGTCAAGTTGCTTTTTGGGTGCCTCAAAGAATTGATGGGACAACATTTTCCAATGACTAACATTGATGCAGGAATTCTGCTAGAAAGCAGATCCTGCATATAAGAACACAACTCCTTCATGAACTCTGAAAATACTCAAAGTTTCTACAATATAATCATGGAAAACATCTAACTTAATTAAACATGAAGGCGAAAAAGAGCCATACAAATCACTCCCTTAACTATATTAAAATTCTTGGCGAGATATTACATTGGGCGGCCTCTTGGCTCTTTGCCCTTTAAACCACTCCTCACTCACTCCCCTCAGCTCTTCAACTATTCAAGTGTGTTCTCCTCACAAAAACCACTCATATTTATACATAAATAGTGAATTTAATTCACTCCAAAAATCTCCCCACCTAATCCTCAACTAAAGCTAATTTAAATACATTTTAGGTGTGGACTCAACAAAGTCCCGCATTCCTACTCCCTAATTTTGCTACTTAATTCTAGTTTCTCTCATATCCTTTTAATTAATAAAAGAATATTTACAAAATCCTCACTTTTCTAATTTATCTTCTATTTTATTTAAAAAATAACAGAAGCCAAATTTCTAATATTCAAGATTTACATTATTAAAGAGAAATAAATTATTTTTTTAAATATATTAATTTTGTTTATTTAAAATTTGATTGGTGGATTTCATTTAGCTCTTATTTCGTAATGATGACTGACTTACAACCATCGTTAGTTCATAAGATGCTCCCTTTTGCTGTTTCGTGTACCACAATAAATCCATCACCGCATGCTACAAATGCTCCCATGTTCGCAGATTGTGTGTTGGCATCAAGAGTGTTCTGTTAGGCTTGGTTATAGTCAGAAGAGCAACTTTCGTATTCTAATTTCATGGTTATGGAATTACGCCAAATCAATTAAAAATACTATACTAGTGCATCTTCTCGGCTGGTAAGGCCGAGTTTATATTTGCTTTAAATACCTTTTCAAAAAATAAATTAATATTCCAAAATCTTTTTAAAAACCCTTCAAAGAATATTCTGAAATCTTTTTAAAGAAATAAGATTGGATTATTTTCCAAATAAATATGATTGGATTATCTTCTATGTTAATATCAATTTGTAATAATAATTTAAAAGTAGATCAATGTGTAACAATAATTTAAAAGTAGATAAAAGTAAATCAGATTATATTTAATGTTAACACTAGTTTATAATTAATTAATTGTGTTAGAATTAAGAATTTTGTGATTTATAATGTAAATAAATTTAAAAATGTGATTAATCCAAAAACATTTTTCTAATTAATTGTGAAAAATGTGTGACATGTCAAGTTGCTTTTTGAGTGCCTCAAAGAATTGATGGGACAACATTTTCCAATGACTAACATTGATGCAGGAATTCTGTTAGAAAGCAGATCCCGCATATAAGAACACAACTCCTTCATGAACTCTGAAAATACTCAAAGTTTCTACAATATAATCATGGAAAACATCTAGCTTAATTAAACATGAGGGCGAAAAAGAGCCATACAAATCACTCCCTTAACTATATTAAAATTCTGTGGCCAGATATTACATTGGGCGGCCTCTTGGCTCTTTGCCCTTTAAACCACTCCTCACTCACTCCCCTCAGCTCTTCAACTATTCAAGTGTTCTCCTCACAAAACCACTCATATTTATACATGTAATGAACAATTGACCACCCAAAATCTCTCCACCTAATCCTCAACTAAAGCTAATTTAAATACATTTTGGGTGTGGACTCAACTAAGTCCCGTACATAGCATTCCTACTCCCTAATTTTGCTATTTAATTCTATTTTCTCTCATATCCTTTTAATTAATAAAAGAATATTTACAAAATCCTCACTTTTATAATTTATCTCCTATTTTATTTAAAAATAACAAATTAATTAATAAAATAATTAAAATGTCACACCCCCTTTTATTACATATTGAAAAATGAAAATTTCCCTTGATGCTCTTGCATCAGACTCCCAAGGTTGAAATTAATCATGATCGCCTGATCATGTGTTCGGATCTGTGTCTGCCTGGATCCCATATCTTGTGCTGCAACTTCCCACTTGTCGCTGCTTCTATCTGTTGTTCTTCTCCAGGTCTCTACACTTTATGCTGCATCACCCCACTGACTATGCTTTCACAATCTTTTGTTGTCTTTCCTTTGCTGCTTTTTCTTTGTTTTACTGTTGCTGGCCTCTTTCGGGATTCTTTCATCATCATCTGCCTTATCAGTTCACTTTCACTATCTAATAGATTCTCTCCAGCATCTGCAATAAAACCTGTACTCACAAAACAATTGTTAGAATAAAAAACATAAGGCTTCAATGCCCCTTCCACTGCTGGAAAAATTTCAGTATGCTGCTCTGAAATTCCCACGTCTATCAGCACATCAGTATGCTGATTTAATTCCTCTGTGAGACTATCAGTTAGTCCCTCCTCCACATCATCTGTTTGAAAAATGTTTCCCTGTTCTGTGTCTTTCAGTAACTCTTCCTGAACATAGATCCTCTGCTTTTCCAACTCTCTCCTCTGAAGATCTAACTTTCGATATAACTGAACAATATCAACTGGAGTAGAACTCGAAAATTCTACACAAGTTTCCCTACCTTCACTTGTTGTTGACCAATCATCAGATGGTCCTTCTTTCCCCGCTTCAATATTCTGCCAAATATTTCCGTAAGACTCCTCTGTCTTAGATCCTGATATCTCAGCATCATTCCGAACAAATTTTTTATTCAACCCTTCTTCCTTAACAAACTTTAAAGTTTTTTCGACACTCTGTGATGTACCTGTAATCACACCCCAATCATTAGTCTTAAACACATAAGACCTTGTGGTCTCGTGGAATGCTTCAGTTGACATCTCCATTTGCTGTTCTGAATCCTTCATTTGATTTAGTTCTTCTGTAGATTTCCCTTCTGTCTCATCACTACTTCCATTCTCCCTCTGGAAATCCTCCTGAAATTTCCTGGTTTCAACATCATTACATTGTAAAATTTTGTCAGCAATCTCATTAAACAAATACACTTGTTTACCTCCTTGGAATTTTCCTTCAACATTTCCACTTTGTTCCTGTTTCATAACAGCTTCGACTTGCTGTCTTACCCCAAACAAGAAGTCATTTGTGATTTCTTCCTGTTGTAACCAACTAACACATTCCTTTTCTGAAAGGAATTCTCTACCAAACTTTACCTCAAGGACTTCATTCTCCTTCGTGACAGTTCTATCAGACTGTTCACCGCCTTTCACACATCCTACAAACATACATAAACTATGAGAAAAATTGCAAGGCTGCATAGCCTCATCTGTTTCTCTCGCCATCACCTCTTCATATGCTTATGAACTATCCCAATAGTTCATGAGATCCTCCTCACTGATCTCTTCACCCATAATTTCGCCATGTTGCAGGCCACAAATGGAAACATCCATTTTCAACTCAGCCTCTCTGAGTTCTTCACAACTCAGCATTTGTTCGAGCTTTCTCAGCTCCTCCATTAATTGTATGTTTACCTGCTTTTTCCTTCTTGCGTGTAACTTCTGCCACTTCACCTTCCTTTTCATGGTCCAACCATGTGTCTGGTTTCTCATATTTTCCTGCAACAACTTCATTAACAATTCCAGGTGAATTGTTATCTCGGCCTTCTCCCGCTCATACTCTTCATGAAATCTCTGAAAATGACTAACAACAGTCATCTTCCCCTCCTTTGTGAACTGCATCTGTTCACGTGTGGACTTCATTTAAGCCACTTCCCCGCAATTCTTCGCACTTGTCATTCATAAAAATGCAACTTTCCTCCTAGGTTTGGCTCCTCTTTGTCCTGGGACCAATCCCTGACAACCTCTTGCTACAATTTGCTTCAAACAACACCTTAGCATACATGTGTTTCTTGATAGTAACCCAAAGGGCTGCAAATCTACATTCACACTCTCAGATGCATATAAAAATGCATTTCAAATTAATGCCCTAATAAAATTTGAAATCTGGCAAACCCGCCAAACCCACAAACACACACTCTCTTCAATTTTCCAAATAGGAATGTACCTCAATTTCCACAATCTGGGCAATCTCAATTTAACATGCAAAAGCTTCTTTCTACAAGTATTTGATTTGGAACCTTATAATAAACCCAACAATCAACTTCATATGCGGAAGCCACTTTATATTTGGAGCCATATTAATGAACCCATTCCATTCATATTCTCAATAAAAAATTTAACCTTCATATGTAAGGTTTACTCCATTCATGAAAACCTTTTCCATGATTTTTAACTTATGCAAACTTCTCAAATTTCAAGAGTGGAGCTTGGTCAAATAAATCCCAAGACATATAATTTATTACCAAATGCCAAGTCTTTTAAAATAACAAAACTTGAATTGTACATGCGCCCTTTAAAACTTCCATGTTTGATATTGACTATCAAAACTAATGCATTCACGCCTTCATTTCCAACTATGGAAAATTTCAATAACACAGTATTTGATCAAATGTCAACTACAAGTGGTCACGTATTTACTTCATGTCAACTTAATGCGAATGCACACCTTCAAACTCTTTGACTGTTGAACAGTGATACGCACAGTACCTTCGCCATCCATTCAATTTTAAAGATCTGTCTTCGATTTCTATTCAACGCAATAATAGACTACCACACCTGCTTGCCAACTCTGCAATCTAATTCTTCAATCACACTTCTGATTACTTTGACGCTGGTTTTCAACAAAATTTTAATTCAATTCAGTTCTGAAATGCATCGCTCTTCCAAAGCACACCTCACCTGTGCTAAGACTTGAAATCGACCTCCATTTATGCTGAAGTCGAATTTGCTTCACCACCCAAACTCAACCAAAATAAACATGATCCTAGCAATTAGATCCTTCCATGCTCGATTTTGATCAACATTCCCAATGCTTCTGTTATCGACTGTTAACCCTTTGAACCACAACATCAACTATCCAACGCTGTTTGCAATCTCTGCGCATTTGCTCTTCAGCGTTTTCTACTGAATTTCAAGGCTGCGCCTTTCACAACGCCTCATTCATATACAAAACCCAGTTAACATTAAAATCGAATTCATGATTCCGGCAAACATATCCATGCAGCTTTCAGATGATTTATAATGCAATTTCCGTTCTGTTCTTACCTGTTCTGCGTTTAACAATTTGTGCTACTGGAATGCTGCAATTCGGCATTCTTACCCAATGTTTGAATTTAACTTACTTTTGTGGTCTCCCTCAGGTGTAAAGCAGAGAAAACATCAAATTTTCTGAACAATGATGCTATTAGTGCATCCTCACTTCAATCATTTGATTGTTCATGGTTCCATTTTCCTGTTCTTCAATTCTCCAGTCGATAGAACAACCGGTCCCTCCTCATTTCTGTGATTAAAATCTGTTTCAATCGATTAAAATTGACAGACTTAAAATAGAACTCTGCGCCTCATATTAAAACAGAACTTTGCGCCTTCCAGCATGCTGCCTCTGCGTCTTTGACCACACCAAATCATTTATATAATGACACAATTCGATATCAAGCAATGCATCCAAGTTATATTAACGCATCGCTTATCCTACTCGATCTCAAATTTTGTGTCTGGCTGCATTAAAATTCTGAAGATCGACTTGTTTGATACAAAAATGGGTATCGATGCATACAGGTTTGTATCCATACATACAAATCAAAATTTATCAATTTGAATCAGCGTCCCTTCAATTCAACGCAGAATTTACCTTGATTACTTCTCCCCGCAGGTTCCGAACGCCTTCAAATTTAGTCTTTCAAACGATGTGACTTCATCCATTCAGTGTCCCTAGTAATATATAATTGTTTATTGGTGACTCCAGATAGATTAACTGTGCATTCCTTCCATCATACAGCGATTAACGCATTCACGTTGGCCCATGGCTCCGCTACACCATAACCGCACTCTTTTTTCCGACTTACGGTCAATCGCATCAACTCAGAAAACATCAAAACATATTGATATGCAAATACGCTATCAAAGGAATAATTACCTGCGGCATTCATCAAACTTCCAGCTTGCATATCTTTTCAACGCATTATTGTTGATCCATACTTTATTTCGACCTTCACAATACATCATTAGATCAACCGACTTGCATTTGACATCGTGGTTGTCACGAATTTGAGCGCAGAATGTCAACTCAAACAGTGGTCCCTTTGCGACTTAGCTATATTTTCCAAATATGTCATTCGACCATCCATACATCGAAGCGTTTATGCGCTTTAAGGTGTTCTCTCCACTTCTGTCAACACCGTCCATACCTCATGGTATTCTTTCATATCAAAACTCTCTCTTGCAAGTGCGCCCTTCAATCTAGAAACCACCAGCGTACAAGCTCGTTCCTGAAATCAAAACCCATATACAACATACATAATTGCAATTTCAACCAGGCAGCTCTCCCGCTCTGATACCAAAAATGATGCAAGAATTTTGCTAGAAAGCAGATCCTGCATATAAGAACACAACTCCTTCATGAACTCTAAAAATACTCAAATTTTCTACAATATAATCATGGAAAACATCTAACTTAATTAAACATGAAGGCGAAAAAGAGCCATACAAATCACTCCCTTAACTATATTAAAATTATGTGGCCAGATATTACATTGGGCGGCCTCTTGGCTCTTTGCCCTTTAAACCACTCCTCACTCACTCCCCTCAGCTCTTCAACTATTCAAGTGTGTTCTCCTCACAAAAACCACTCATATTTATACATAAATAATGAATTTAATTCACTCCAAAAATCTCTCCACCTAATCCTCAACTAAAGCTAATTTAAATACATTTTGGGTGTGGACTCAACAAAGTCCCGTATATAGCATTCCTACTCCCTAATTTTGCTACTTAATTCTATTTTCTCTCATATCCTTTTAATTAATAAAAGAATATTTACAAAATCCTCACTTTTCTAATTTATCTCCTATTTTATTTTAAAAATAACAAATTAATAAATAAAACAATTAAAATGTCACACCCCCCTTTATTTACATAATTAAAATGAAAATTGGCCTTGATGCTCCTGCATCAAACATGATGAGATTTTTTCTTTTTAATCTCGATGTAATCCAGAGTTTTTCCCATTTTATTTTAGTATCTTGCTATAATATATAGTATTTAGTTTTACAATATTTGATTTTGTAATAGTTGATTATAAAAAATTTAAATGTTTTATTATAATTTTTTATTAAAAAAAATTATAATAATTTTAAATGTTTCATCATAATTTTTATTTTATTAATAAATTGTGGTTGTTTTATTTTATGAAAGTTGTAAGTTTTACCAATAATTTTTTTTATTAGTGGGTATTATAGTTATATTTAAATGTATTTTTGCAAATGTAATATTATGTAAAAATAAAATTTGATGAGAGATTATATATATGTAATTTTAGTTGGCAGATTCCCAAGGCAAGATAACAATATTTTTTTACCATTTTTTAATATTCTCTTTTTATAATAAAGTAGAAACATTTTTTAGTTTGAAAGTATAATTCTAGGATTTTGATTCCAAAGTCTACATATTATAAATCTGAAATTATTAGCAGTACTATATGGCTACTGAAAAACACATTTTTTATCCATTCATGTATGTCTTTATTATTTTTTACTCTAATTTAACTATATTTAAACTAAGTGAAAATATTTACAATATACCTTTGTTTAAATATAGCGATTAGTTTATTCTTTTCAAAATTTAATAATTAAACTAAACCACAAAAATACTAGCTATATAATCTTATGATAATTAATAATGTGCCTTGTTATTTTTTAAATACATATGTACGTAGATAAATGTAATGTTTTGTTATTTTAATTTTGTAAAGATAATGGTGGGAGAGAAAAAAAAATCAGAACATCTGACTAAATTATAAAGGGATGGAGGTAAACCATAAAGAGATGGAATTTGGGAATGTAATTTCAATTGAGCTTGATATTGATGAAGATAAGGAAAATTGGTAGTTTGACATTTTTGTTAGTTAATATTTTAATATTTAATACAAGAATTGATTAAGAGTTGTTTTATTATTTAGAGAAGTTAGTTTAAAAATGATTTTTTTTTGGATTTGGATTTTTATCAAATGTATTTTTTTTAATTAATAAATATAATGGTGAAATGTTATCTAGTTGACATTATTAATGTAATATTATTTATTTGTTTTGCATAATTTTAATGATTGGATTAGTTTTTCTAAAGATGTTAATAATGCATTGTGATTACTTATATAAATAGGTTTAAATAAATGTGTAAGATAAAGATCAAGAGTATCAAAAAGTAATAAAATAATCAAATATATAAAAAAATAAACATTATTAACAAAAATGTTACAAATGTACAATATAGTTATATTGTTGTATAAATCAATCTAGCCTATAATAGCATAGTGTAAAACTCAAGACCCTCTTAAGGTAATTTATAACTCTTAGATAAACACAACCCTTTTACACTTTGGAACATTTGACTCACAAAATATAAATTTCATATTAATAGATCCAATTATTCCTTTCATCCAATCTCTTCTACCACATGGGCTTTGGGAATCTTCTTTTCTTCTTTCTTTCTTGTCCTTGATTGTGCCTTTTTCTTTTTTCTCTCATCAACAAACCTTTTATCACATCCTTTTTCAATGGCAACAACTCATATATTTATGCCCTTTTGTTGGTATTTTTCCATGTGAATCCTCACAAGGAAAATTATAACTCTTAGACAAACACAACCCATTTACACTTTGGAACATTTGGCTCACAAAACAATTTCATATTAATGAATCTAATTTTTCCTTTGATCAATCTCTTTTAACACCTATACTTTGAGAATCTTCTTTTCATCCTTCTTTTTTGTCTTTGATTGTTCCTTTGTCAATCTTCTCTTATTAACGAACTCTTTATCATATTCTTTTTTAATGGAAACTGTTAGAGTCGGCCCTTGCAGCCCTCCGTCAGTGATCATTTCGTCTTTTGCATATTCATTATTAGGTGTCTCGCTTGTTCCACTTCGTTGCATTTCACTAGGATCATGCCATGAACTGACGAAGGGGTCTGTCGTCCTATGTTTCCTCATGTTTATACCTGCAGCGCTATTTTAAAAAATTTTCTTCAAAAAATTATTCATAGTCATTGTCATTACATATATGGTCATTAAAAATGTCAATAAGTGTCCTATGTCTTGGTGTCTAGGGTTTTTGAGTCATTTGTATACTTGTCATAAAGCCTGCAAGGTGAGGAAAGTTCTGCATTTGTGATTTTTATTTTATTATCATCAGCATTTTTTAAAAAAAAAAATTATTTCTAGTCCAAAACTCTGTTTTGGAACTAGAAATTTGTCATTATCATTTTGTAATAAATTGTAATTGTTCCGCCATGAAAACATTGTCAAAAGCAGACCCCTGGTCTCTTCTCTAGCCAAGATAGCCATATCCCTGCAAGAAGACAGCAAAATCATTAGTATCGACCTCAAAAAAAAGCCAAAGGAAGTTTGTATTTGAAAAGCCAAAAGTGAAATTACAAAAACATTTGTAATATGGGTTTGAAATTAGATTTGAAATAAAATCTGATTGTGAAGATATTTGTGACATGTATAAAAGCCAAACAAGTTTCATTTGAACCAATTCATAGCTCCCAAATCGTGTTTGAAGATTGGAGGGCCGATTTCAGAGTTTTAAGTTGCGTGGGCAGTGTTGATTGGGCCGAGCGACCCACCTGGGCAGAGCGACCCACGCAGGTCAGTTCAGCAGTGCAAGTTTGCAAGGTGCGCGACCCACCTGGGCCGAGCGACCCACGCAGAGGCTGCGCGACCCACGCAGACACAGGGTTTCAAGATTCATTCTGAGCGCCCAGCCTTGTTTGGAATCGATGCAACTGGCTTTCAAACAGGTTTTTATCAATTGATTGATGTTTTTGAAATGCATTGGTGGTATCATTGGTGGTTTCAAATGTTCAACGGAGGATTTAAAACCCCACAGTCATAGCATTATTGTTTTCAGAGTTTTAAAATGAAAATGAACAGTTGAATGAGTTTGTTTGCTATCTCATGGCAGTGATACATCCAGCTTTGCATATAATATCAAAACCATATTGCTCTCATGCCCATTTTTCCATTTTGACCATTGCTATTATTATACCATGTTTAAAACCCTTTGTTCCATGGTGACTGTTGTTGTAATGAGTCTCACTGCCTAATGTAAAAATATTCTCATGACTTTGTTTCAAACTGCCCATTGAGACCTTTGTGGTTATTACTCATAGACAAACACATTCTATTGATGCCATGCTCTCCTTTGATAAAATTTGTTCAAAATTTTGAAAGTTACCCGCTCCTTTTGATCAAAGTTCACTTGCATTTAAACACAGAGATTGTGCCTTTTCCAATCCACCTAGAACAGAGCTATTATCATTGTTTGTTTCCTTATGGTGCTTTGACAGTGGGGGATATTTGTTGGGCGTTTGAAACATACATTATAACTTTGCCTTCACTGCATCTATATCAGTATACATATTGCACATATCTTGTTCGCAGCCATGTCAGAGACAGAGTCAGAGTATGAGCAGGAGTCGGACAGTGACTCAATCGTTGAGGTTGATGCACTGAGATGGAGCATACCAGTGCACCAGTAGTGGTAACATATCAGAGAAGCCACAGAGCTTTGTTTCAACATCACGACGAGTACTATCTTCACCCGAGGTGGAAGGGGTCTCGTTGACTTCATCAGCAACGCGAGTACTATCTCCACATGGCGTGGAAGGGGTCTCGCCTTCTTCATCAGCGCAGGTACATTCACTGGATAATGATGGAGACAAAGACACCAAGGTCCCATTTTTCATTTTCAACAGGTTGAACATACACATTGCTACATCATGACTGACAACAACACATCATACAACCGAGACAGTGTTTTCATCACAGGAACTGCATGCACCAGGAGAGCACTAAAATGGCGGAAAAGGCCTGATCCACTCCGGATTTTGGCCGAGGCTTCATTGAATGAGGAAGACACATGATGGAGGACCTCCGCTCCGAATTTGGGCAAATTCGGAGAAAATTTTGTCATTTTCAAATTTTTGGTCTAAAAAACAGGTTTTGCAGCTACGTGGGTCGCGCGCTCATGCGCTCAACTCCTGACCATGGAGGAAATTTTTACATTTTTGGATTTTTCATGGTTAATTATGCATCCTCTGAAGTCAACTCAGCATTTCATCGAAATCTGGATGGTCAAAAAGCTCAAAAACACCATGAAAACCACCTTGCTGCCACCTTTTGCACCAGCAGGGAGTACCTCTGGGAGAATGAGGTTTTGGAGGGTAAAATCAACTCCAAATTCAGAAATTCCACTTGGGTTGGAAATTAGACATCCAGGGCTTTCCAACGAGCTATCATGAGCTCAATTTGGATGTCGGGAGCTACCTCAAAATCAGCCTGGAACATGAGCGACCCACGCAGTTCAGGAGCGACCCACCTAGAAACTTTTCTGAATTTTCAGCTGCCAGCTCAGTATTTCGCCTATTATGGACCAGTTTTGCTTATGGATAGAATTCTTGGGTTTTTATGATGTAAATTCATGTTTGATATGTAACTTTGGCTTGTTTTTATCTCTTCTAGAAGATTCACTCTCAAATGAGTAAAAACTCATGTAATGGATCAGTTTCCACTCTTTTAGAGGCAAGTGGTTAGCTGCCTAGATTGTAGTTCCATGATTAGAATTGGTTGAAACTGATCCCTGAAGAGGGAATTCGACCCCTAGAGGTGGGGAAAGATGTTAGAGTGATCTATATATTGTAATTTCTCAATCATTTTCGGAGGTTGGAGAGGTTGGACTCTTGGGATACTTTTGATACTATTGTACATACTTTTCAGATTTTGGCTAAGGAAAGATCAGGGGTTTTGCGGCACTTGTTGGGATCCTTGTGGTGTTCTGTTCTTGATGATGTTTCTCCTTTGTTTACTGTAAGTTTCTTCATGTTTAATGTTGCCATCCTTTCATTATGCTTCTGAACTAAATTGAATGAGTAATTAAGGTTGAATCCATTGTTTACAGTGCTTAGCCTTTGAATTCAGTTAGTTCTATATGTTTTCAGCTGTTTGGAGAGGATCCAAGTTCTTCTTTGCCCTCTTCAGCTCCTCATCGGTCTAATCTATCCACACATCCAATTTAAAGCATCAAGATCATCACCTACCTCGCCCCAGCTTGAACTCTGCAAAGGTCTGACCTTATCCCCGGACCCAAAATTTGTTTTCCCATTACTCCAGCAAAAACCCAAAAAACCAAAAATAAAACATACCTATCTCTTTACTAGCCTAAAATCAGTTCTTATTGTAAGTCATCTCGCATCCTATTGCTTATTTTCTTGAGATTGACGGAGAGAGCCCTCTCCTGTCCTCGTAGGGCTAGCTACGAGGCTGAGCGTGGTTTGATGTAGCCTTGAGTTTTACTTCATTTCAGCCTGAGGTAGATTTGAGTGCTAACATAGTGGCGACCATACTGGGGAAATCTCAATGGTTTTCTTGTTGATGTGTTTGTTCCATGAGTCTTAGACGGAGTCTGAAGTCACGCCAGGTAGCTTTCGAAACGCTTTTGTTATGCATAAGCGGAAGTAGATAAACGCTGCTTCAGTCGATCTCCGGTAAGCTTGTGTGTTCAGTACTTGATTTGTAAATCACCCCAGTATACTTATTCGTTCTAGACCTTATGGATGATTGAGTCTAGAAGTCGAAAGGCTGAAAATAATTGATTGTGTTCCTTGAAATTTTTTTTTTTTTTTCCGAGAAAATCAATACACTGGCTTCAAGAAGGAATACTAGGGCGAATCCTGACCCTGATCCACCAACAATATTCGAAAATCCGAATCTGATTCCAAGGACCCTTAGAAAACAAGGGAGCCAAGAGAGTTCTGAAAGAGAAAGCCAATTGAGTTTTGAGAGTTCCAGAGTGCTTACCAGATCTGCATCCTATCCTGTCAAAATCATATATGTTGATGAAATCCCCTTTGATGCACGGTTTGAAACATCCTTGTTTGTGAATTTTTCCGAAACTGAATTGTCAAGATTAGTCCCAGATCCATTGTTTACTGAAGATTTGCAATATAGATTTGTTTCACAGTACTTGGATAAACAGCTGCAAAGTTCTATTGAGGATACTAACACTTTTGAATTTACTGAATCTGCTTCACAAGTTCTTGACCCATCTGAAATTGCATCAAGTTCACGGATCCCTACTGAACCTCCTTTTGTCCCTACCATTCCGGTTCAGCCTGAGTTTTCTGATCAACAATCAATAGTAATTTCTCCGTTTCCATTGAATACATCTCATAGACCTACTGCTCCTACTCCTCCTGTATCTCCTCGACAACAGATTGTTTTCAATCCACCAAGAGCTATGGCTGCTCGTTTTGCACCTCTTGTGTTACCCCAGCAGTTGAATGATATGCCCGCAGACTATGAGAGCAAGATCCCTACATTTGATGGCACTCCACAGAGTCTTCCTGCACAACAACATGTAGACAATATGGCAGATTTCTTTGATCGTTTCGAGATTGATGAAGAAAATGTGACTATGAGGCTTTTGTGCAAACCTTTGGAGGAGAGGTAAGGAAATGGTTTAGAGCCTTGCCGCAAAGAAGCATCGATACATTGGCAGAACTTCAGAGGCAGTTTTTAGACCGATGGGAGATGAAAAAGGATCCGCTGCAGATTACTTCAGAATATACAAACCTCAAACGTAATCCTGGTGAGTCGGTTCAGGATTATATCATTAGATTCAATACAGTGTATAATGCTATTCCAGATGACTTGAGACCCTCCAAAAAGTCTGCTCTCCTTAAATTCCCGGATGGCTTTGATCCGGAAATGGCTTATTCCCTTCGTGATAGAGATCCACCTACTTTAGAAGATATGCAGAAGGTCGTTGTTAGTGTTGAGGCAAATTTGAATGATAAAAGAGCACGGTTGAAAGCAGAGAAAAGAGTGACAATAAAGGAAGAGCCTTCTACATCTATATCAGAACAACACTTAGCTCGTGAGTTGGAAAAGGCTTTAAGAAGAATAAATCTTGACAAGGCAGAAACACAGTTTCGAAATCCAAATTTCCGTGGCCAGCAGCAGCCACAATTCAGAATTAAGCAGCGTGAACAAAGAGCTCAAGAGCCAGCAGCCCAACAGCAGGTCAAGACTCCTCTTTTGCAGAATTTTGTGAGTCATGATTCCGATGATGATGATGATGTGTCAGGTGAGCAAAATCATTTCTTCACTCTTGATGATTTGCCTATTTATATCACTGAGGATGAGGAGTATGGTGAAAGTTCAGTTATTCAGAAAGATGAGGATTTTATCCTAACAAATGATGCTGATTTAGAGGAAGAGTCAGATGAATACCAAAGAGGATATTTGAATGCATTGACTGCTCAGCAGAAACAATATTCATTGAGAAATCGAGATGTGCCTATAAATCCCATTCAGAAAAGAAAAGAAGCTTCAGCACCGAAGACAGATTCACCAATACCACAGAAAAGAGGAAAAGAGACAATTGACCCCGCAGCAAGTAAAGTATCATCAGCTGAGAAGGTAAATCAGTCAAGTATAGTGAAAGACAAGGCTGAAAGGAAGGAAATTCTAGTTAAAGAGGTCGAGAAGGTTTCAGCATTTAGCTTGGAAAATGAAATTTCCAAGCTGAAAATATCCATTCCTTTGACGGAAATTATGAAAAACAGCAGTTACCGTAGTCAAGTCACCAAAATTCTGAACTTTGATCCAATGATTGACACGGTAAATGTTGAGGATGATCAGCCGGAATTGATTTTTGGGCCTGCATTAAATGGTGAGTCTCCTGACAGTAATGTTCCTCCTTTTTACATCAGTTTGAGGTTGCATGAATATATATTGCATAATGCTATGCTCGATTCGGGTGCTTCGCATAATTTGATGCCAAAGGCAATCATGGAAAAGTTGGGATTAGAAATTACAAGAGAGTATCATGATTTGTATTCATTCGATTCCAGCCGGGTAAAGTGTATAGGGCTCATCAAAGATTTGGTGGTAAGTTTAGATCAAATTCCAGCGAAGAATGTTTTGATGGATGTGGTGGTTGCTGACATTCCTCCACGTTTCGGAATGCTCCTTGCAAGATCTTGGGGGGAAAAGTTGAAAGGTACACTTCAATTAGATTTCTCTTATGCTACAATTCCAGTCTTCGGTCAAATGAGAAAGTTGTATCGTGAGCAGAAGATGAAATACATGATAACTAGCAAAGAAAAGCCAGTCAATCATCCTGTGAACTATGTACATACTGATTTAGAGTCGTTTGTGTTGCTTGCTGATAGTTTTAATGATGTAGAAAGTCAATTAGTTCAGGCAGAAGACATACCAGAAATAAATGAGAATTTTAGAGAAGTTTTGCAAAAGAAAGAAGAGAAAAACAAGCTGTTTTGGAGCAATCAGCTGAAGACAATGGGCAGCAAACAGGAAAAACAGAGCCGACACAGTTTCAGCATTTAGAGGATGATGAAGATGGTCTTTGGACCATGGATTTTGATGGTGCAGTGGGCAGCGATGGTGCTGGGATTGGTGTGTGGATTCGAAGTCCATTTTCCGCTCCTGATAAAGTTCCGAGCAATCTGAGAGTGTGTTCTTACAAGCTTGCATTCGATTGTTCTAATAATGAAGCGGAATACGAGGCTCTTATTGCTGGTCTTAAGATTCTCAAGAAGCTGAATGCGAAGAGGATTGCAGTATATGGTGATTCAGAATTAGTGATAAAACAAGTTAAAGGTGAGTTTCAGGCTAAGCATCCTCGCATGAGAGCTTACCGAAATGCAGTTTTGGATATTTTGAAGTTATTTTCTGATCATACTTTGACATGTGTGCCCCGCATACAAAATGGTGTTGCTGATGGACTTGCTAAGGCAGCAAGCAATCTTAAGATTCCAATGAATTCCAGCAACAAGTTTGAGATACATGTGGAACACCGGCCCACCGTTCCAGACAATCAGCGATGTTGGCAAGTTTTTGAGGATGATGAGGAGATTAGTGAATTTCTGCAGAATAAAGGTAAGTTTAAAGATACCTCCATAGATACAGAATTTGATGATGGTATTGATGACATACAGATAAATCAAATGGATGTGCTACAACTGAAGGATAACATCATTCCTAAGGGATTGATTCCTTTGGAAGAGTTGTTTGATCAAGATGATGTAGCCCGCAAGCCTACATTGAGGCCAACAGAGAAGGGTGTCGAAGAGGTTAATATTGGGACAGCTGAGAATCCCAAGATGGTAAAATTGTCAAAGTCATTGTCACCAAAGGTAAGAGCAGAATATGTGAAATTTTTATCTTCATTTTCTGATGTGTTTGCGTGGGATTATTCAGATCTTAAAACATATGATACCAATATCATCCAGCATACTATTCCCATCAAACCAAATCAGAAGCCTTTTCGTCAAAAGTTGAGGAGGATCAATCCAAAGCTGCTGCCATCAATCGAAAAAGAGGTAAATAGGTTGTATAAGTCGGGAATTATTGTACCTATTCGTTTTTCAGATTGGATATCAAACTTGGTGCCCGTGAGAAAGAAGACAGGTGAGATCCGTTTATGTATTGACTTCAGAAATCTGAATAAGGTATCATTAAAGGACAATTATCCGCTGCCAAAGATGGATCACATATTGCAGCGAGTAGTTGGAGCATCAAGGATGTCACTACTCGATGGATACTCAGGTTATAATCAGATTTTAGTGCAGGAAGATGATCGTAACAAGACTGCGTTCACCACTCCTTGGGGAACATTTCATTACGCAAAGATGCCGTTCGGTTTAAAGAATGCAGGCGCTACCTTTCAGCGTGCAATGGACATGGCTTTTGCCAATGAGGAAGATGTGTTTTTGGTTGTTTACCTTGATGATCTAACTGTGTTTTCCAATTCTGATGAGGAACATTTATATCATCTGAAAATTGTTTTCCAGAAGTGCAGAAAATACGGCATTTCGCTGAATCCAAAGAAGAGCCTTTTCGCCATGGATGAAGGAAAGCTCCTTGGCCACATCATATCGAAAGATGGCATTCGAGTTGATCCTGCACGTGTTGAAGCCATACAGCAGATTGAACAGCCCCGGAACAAGAAAGAAATACAGTCATTTAATGATAAAATGAATTTTCTGCGTCGTTTCATTCCAAATCTTGCAGAACACCTTAGAGAAATCACGAACATGCTGAAAAAGGACAGTCAGGTAAGGTGGACAGAAGAGGCGGTAAAGTCATTCAATTTGGTAAAGATAGCTCTTTCTTCAGCCCCTATTTTAATCAGCCCGGATTACACACAGGACTTCATTTTATTTTCTTTTGCTTCTGAGCACACATTGGCAGCTGTTTTGATGCAAAAAAGGGATGGAGTTGAGAAGCCCATCGCTTTTTTCAGTCGGATCATAAGAGATGGAGCATTGAAGTATAATATCATTGAGAAACAAGCACTTGCGCTTGTAAAGGCTTTGAAGGATTTCCGTGTGTACATATTGCATTCCCATATTACAGCATATGTTCCTAACGCAGCAGTTAAAGATGTTTTGGTACAGGCAGATCCAGAAGGAAGAAGAGGTAAGTGGATCGCTGCATTGTTAGAGTACGATGTGGAGATTAAACCGACCAAGCTGATCAAAGGACAAGGACTCGCCAAGCTCATGGCTGAAACAAATTTGCATGCTCTAGACATAAATTTGATTGCTGCCATGTCTGATGAAGAAGAGGAAAGTACGTCAGTTCAGGTATCCGATATTTTTGTTTCTTCTCCTTGGTATGCTGACATTTTATATGTGCTTAAGAATTTATCTACACCGCCTGGTATGCCTCGAAATAAGAGTAGAACATTGAAGTTAAGAGCTGCTAAATTCTGCATTTTGAATTCTGCATTGTATTGGAAAGACCCTGGAGGTATGTTGTTGAATTGTTTGGTAGAAGAGGAAGCTCAAAGAGTTTTGGAGGATTTTCACAAAGGTGACTGTGGAGGTCATTTGTTTTGGAAGACCACAGCGAATAAAATTCTAAGGGCGGGGTATTATTGGCCTTCTTTGTTTTCTGATGTGTTCAAGGCTGTTAAAAATTGTCATGAGTGTCAAATATTCGAAGGGAAGCAGAAACTACAGCCTTTGCCTCTAAAACCAATCGAAGTGAGTGCACCATTCCAGTAGTGGGGATTGGATTTTATTGGGGAAATCCACCCAGCATCTTCCGGACAGCATAGATGGATCTTGACAGCTACAGACTACTTCACGAAGTGGATTGAGGCGATTCCCACTCGACAGGCCACTGATGCGGTAATTATCTCTTTCCTTGAAAACAATATTTTGTCACGCTTTGGGTGTCCTAGTAAAATAATCACAGATAATGCGGCAGCTTTTAAGTCTAAGAGGATGGTTGATTTTTGCTTTAAGTACAATATTACCTTGGGACATTCAACCGCATACCATCCGCAAGGAAATGGCTTGGCGGAATCTTCAAATAAATCCTTGGTGAATATCATTAAGAAATTGCTGGAAATCAACAAGAAGGCTTGGCACAAAAAGTTGGTGAATGCATTATGGGCTGATAGGGTAAGTCAGAAAAATTCTATTGGCATGTCTCCTTTCGAGTTGGTGTATGGGACGGATACATTTTTTCCTACTTCACTTGCTGTCCTGGTGGTCAAATTGCTTCAGGAGCCTGGAAGTGAAGAGGATCCTATGCAGCGGAGGATTAATGAGATGATTCATTTACAGCAGACACGAGAGGAGGTATTTCAAAATACGTTCAAGTTGCAGGAGCGCATAAAGAAGATCTACGACAGAAAGGCAAAATCAGATAAGTTTCAGTTGGATGAAGTAGTTTTGAAATGGGATGCTCGAAATGAAGATAAGGGAAAGCACGGCAAATTTGAGAATTTGTGGAAGGGACCGTTTAAGATTGCAGCGTATCGGGGGCAGAATGCATTTCTTCTCAAAGAAATGAATGGAGATGATTTCCCTGGTGGACCGATCAATGGTCGGTTGCTGAAGCGCTATTATTTCTGAGTACTTGCTGCTGATCTCATTGTCATTGTATATATCATTTTACTTTTGTTTCATTGCAAGTGTGCACTGATCTCTCATTTTCAGTCTGGGGCCTGGAGCGAAGGCTATAATTCTGGAAATAGAGGTTGGTTGGTTTGAGATTGTAAAGTTAAGTTTTATCAGTCTTCTTGTTTAAAGTCATGTCGGTTTGAGTCTAGTCAGTTTTGGTCAAATTGCAGTCTATCATTAGTAAAATCTGTAGTCAATAAAATTGTCCAAAGTTTGTCTTGTCAGTTGAAATAATGATTCCATCGCCCAATGGATGAGAGGCACTGTCTGACTCCCCCAGAGATTTGCTGTTCTTGGCATCTCCATGGAGCCACCATCCCCATTGGAGCCAATGTTAGAGTCGGCCCTTGCAGCCCTCCGTCAGTGATCATTTCGTCTTTTGCATATTCATTATTAGGTGTCTCGCTTGTCTACTTCGTTGCATTTCACTAGGATCATGCCATGAACTGACGAAGGGGTCTGTCGTCCTGTGTTTCCTCATGTTTATACCTGCAGCGCTATTTTAAAAATTTTCCTCAAAAAATTATTCTTAGTCATTGTCATTATACATGTGGTCATTAAAAATGTCAATAAGTGTCCTAGGTCTTGGTGTCTAGGGTTTTTGAGTCATTTATATACTAGTCATAAAGCCTGCAAGGTGAGGAAAGTTCTGCATTTGTGATTCTTATTTTATTATCATCAGTTTTTTTTTTAAAATATATTTCTAGTCCAAAACTCTGTTTTGGAACTAGAAATTTGTCATTATCATTTTGTAATAAATTGTAATTGTTCCGCCATGAAGACATTGTCAAAAGTAGACCCCTGGTCTCTTTCTTAGCCAAGATAGCCATATCCCTGCAAGAAGACAGCAAAATCATTAGTATCGACCTCAAAAAGCCAAAAGAAGATTGTATTTGAAAAGCCAAAAGTGAAATTACAAAAACATTTGTAATATGGGTTTGAAATTAGATTTGAAATAAAATCTGATTGTGAAGATATTTGTGACATGTATAAAAGCCAAACAAGTTTCATTTGAACCAATTCATAGCTCCCAAATCGTGTTTGAAGATTGGAGGGCCGATTTCAGAGTTTTAAGTTGCGTGGGCAGTGTTGATTGGGCCGAGCGACCCACGTGGAGGCCGAGCGACCCACCTGGGTAGAGCGACCCACGCAGGTCAGTTCAGCAGTGCAAGTTTGCAAGGTGCGCGACCCACCTGGGCCGAGCGACCCACGCAGACACAGGGTTTCAAGATTCATTCTGAGCGCCCAACCTTGTTTGGAATCGATGCAACTGGCTTTCAAACAGGTTTTTATCAATTGATTGATGTTTTTGAAATGCATTGGTGGTATCATTGGTGGTTTCAAATGTTCAACGGAGGATTTAAAACCCCACAGTCATAGCATTCTTGTTTTCAGGGTTTTAAAATGAAAATGAACGGTTGAATGAGTTTGTTTGCTATCTCATGGCAGTGATACATCCAGCTTTGCATATAATATCAAAACCATATTGCTCTCATGCCCATTTTTCCATTTTGACCATTGCTATTATTATACCATGTTTAAAACCCTTTGTTCCATGGTGACTGTGGTTGCAATGAGTCTCACTACCTAATGTAAAAATATTCTCATGACTTTGTTTCAAACTGCCCATTGAGACCTTTGTGGTTATTACTCATAGACAAACACATTCTATTGATGTCATGCTCTCCTTTGATAAAATTTGTTCAAAATTTTGAAAGTTACCCGCTCCTTTTGATCAAAGTTCACTTGCATTTAAACACAGAGATTGTGCCTTTTCCAATCCACCTAAAACAGAGCTATTATCATTGTTTGTTTCCTTATGGTGCTTTGACAGTGGGGGATATTTGTTGGGCGTTTGAAACATACATTATAACTTTTCCTTCACTGCATCTATATCAGTATACATATTGCACATATCTTGTTCGCAGCCATGTCAGAGATAGAGTCAGAGTATGAGCAGGAGTCGGACAGTGACTCAATCGTTGAGGTTGATGCACTGAGATGGAGCATACCAGTGCACCAGTAGTGGTAACATATCAGAGAAGCCATAGAGCTTTGTTTCAACATCACGACGAGTACTATCTTCACCCGGGGTGGAAGGGGTCTCGTTGACTTCATCAACAACGCGAGTACTATCTCCACATGGCGTGGAAGGGGTCTCGCCTTCTTCATCAGCGCAGGTACATTCACAGGATAATGATGGAGACAAAGACACCAAGGTCCCATTTTTCATTTTCAACAAGTTGAACATACACATTGCTACATCATGACTGACAACAACACATCATACAACCGAGACAGTGTTTTCATCACAGGAACTGCATGCACCAGGAGAGCACTAAAATGGCGGAAAAGGCCTGATCCACTCCGGATTTTGGCCGAGGCTTCATTGACTGAGCAAGACACATGATGGAGGACCTCCGCTCCAAATTTGGGCAAATTCGGAGAAAATTTTGTCATTTTCAAATTTTTGGTCTAAAAAACAGGTTTTGCAGCTACGTGGGTCGCGCGCTCATGCGCTCGCTTTTTTTTGAGACACTTGCTGGAGGAGATTTTTACATTTTTTGGATTTTTCATGGTTAATTATGCATCCTCTGAAGTCAACTTAGCATTTCAACAAAATCTGGATGGTCAAACAGCTTAAAAACACCATGAAAATCACCTTGCTGCCACCTTTTGCACCAGCAGGAAGTACCTCTGGGAGAATGAGGTTTTGGAGGGTCAAATCAACTCCAAATTCAGAAATTCCACTTGGTTTGGAAAGTAGACATCCAGGGCTTTCCACCGAGCTATCATGAGCGCAATTTGGATGCCGGGAGCTACCTCAAAATCAGCCTGGAACATGAGCGACCCACGCAGTTCAGGAGCGACCCACCTAGAGATTTTTCTGAATTTTCAGCTGCCAGCTCAGTATTTCGCCTATTATGGACCAGGTTTGCTTATGGATAGAATTCTTGGGTTTTTATGATGTAAATTCATGTTTGATATGTAACTTTGGCTTGTTTTTATCTCTTCTAGAAGATTCACTCTCAAATGAGTAAAAAATCATGTAATGGATCAGTTTCCACTCTTTTAGAGGCAAGTGGTTAGCCGCCTAGATTGTAGTTCCATGATTAGAATTGGTTGAAACTGATCCCTGAAGAGGGAATTCGACCCCTAGAGGTGGGGAAAGGTGTTAGAGTGATCTATATATTGTAATTTCTCAATCATTTTCAGAGGTTGGAGAGGTTGGACTCTTGGGATACTTTTGATGCTATTGTACATACTTTTCATATTTTGGCTAAGGAAAGATCAGGGGTTTTGCGGCACTTGTTGGGATCCTTGTGGTGTTCTGTTCTTGATGGTGTTTCTTCTTTGTTTACTGTAAGTTTCTTCATGTTTAATTTATGCCATCCTTTCATATGCTTCTGAACTAAATGAATGAGTGATTAAGGTTAAATCCATTGTTTACAGTGCTTGGCCTTTGAATTCAGTTAGTTCTATATGTTTTCAGCTGTTTGGAGAGGATCCAAGTTCTCCTTTGCCCTCTTCAGCTCCTCGTCGGTCTAATCTATCCATAAATCCAATTTAAAGCATTAAGATCATCACCTACCTCGCCCCAGCTTGAACTCTGCAAAGGTCTGACCTTATCCCCGGACCCAAAACTTGTTTTCCCATTTCTCCAGCGAAAACCCAAAAAACCAAAATCAAACATACCTATCTCTTTACTAGCCTAAAATCAGTTCTTATTGTAAGTCATCTCGCATCCTATTGCTTATTTTCTCGAGATTGACGGAGAGAGCCCTCTCCTGTCCTCGTAGGGCTAGCTACGAGGCTGAGCGTGGTTTGATGTAGCCTTGAGTTTTACTTCATTTCAGCCTGAGGTAGATTTGAGTGCTAACAGAAACAACTCCTCTATTTATGACCCTTTATTGGTATTATCTTTGTGAATCTTCTATTCCTTATGCCTTTGTATTGACACCCACTTTATCGATAGTCCAATAGTCGACAACTCCCACATCTATGATCTTCCTTATCGATGATCGTGCTTTATCTCATACAATTTTATCACTTTGCACATTCTTCTTATTTGTGTAATTTGTTTGATCAACTTCCATTAATAGAGATCTCAACTTATGGATACAATCATTGAACATTTTTCACTAAGTTGTTGATTATATGCTATAAAAATCTCTTAATTAGGATTTGTGTCTTAGAGGTTAGTTAAGTTGTCTCCTTGAAATCTAATGATGTAAGTTAAATTACAAGATAGACCAATTCATAAATAATGTAGTGGCCAAATCTATGTCAAAACTTCATGATTGAATCTTAATAAAACTTAGAAAATAATTCTTCCATGCTCAGTTTAGAATTGATCGCATATTTGTAGGTGGATGTTAATCATATTTAGATTTGGTTTGATCTACTTCCAACTATATATGTATAATTCTAGTGGGTGAAATAGAATTATAGTTTTTATGTGTGCAATCTGATTTTCTAGGGCCTCACTCCCATAATGGAGGGGCCATGGATACATATATTTTTCCTAAACCAGTGAATGGAAGTCACGCCAGATAGCTTAAGCGTGGGGAAGTGCATAACTTGAGGAAGAATAATCTCGCCCTGGTTCTGATTGTTGTTGTGTGGAAGAGCAGTTGGAGCGATGTTCGATGTTGGAGGTCATTGTTTGGATTACATGTAGCGCGAAGCAGACCATAAGTGTCTTGCTAGAGATTTGTTGCATCGTTGTCACTGTACACACCATTAGGTTGCACTAATTTTTTTTACAGATTAACTATTTTCCATTGCCTGGTCGTGTTCTTCTAATCAATGTTGCCATTTTAGTCTGGTTGTCAGTTTGATTTCCTACGAGATGTGAGAATCGTGATAAAGAATCCTCTATAAATAAGTATGTTACGATACCAATTGTTTTGTAGTTCGTGTGTCCATCACTTTACTTTGAGAAAGCCGCAAAAATTTCTATGGGAAGAAATCACAATAGAGGATGCAGTGGCTACAACTGTTTCAAAAATCACACTCATACCAAATCAGAGGACGCAGTGGTTGTGTGGACTAAAATATTGGTCTTATGTTTCTTCTCTGAATGAATTGCCTCTCGAGAACGAAATTTGGACATCAAATTTGTGATACGCCCATTTCAAACAATGGTGTATGGAGATAGGACAAATGTTATTCCTCTAAAGACATTCACTTTGACCACTTTCATTACAAACCATGGATGGTGATGTTGTTGTTTTTCATAGGTAATAAGGTTTTAAGCATTACAGATGCAACAAAAAGTGCAATAAAAAGGGAGTTGTCTACTGGCGCAACAAAATAGTTTGGATGGTAGTTTTTTGCATGTAACCTAGATTTTCAAAAATATTTGCCATAATTTATGGGTTATTCTGTGGTTTTTCTAGACTACGACAATAAAAATCAGTGATTTGGGCCCTTGTTGGCCTTCTCCGTGGAAGAATACGAGGGAACTGTTGATTGTTATGATGATTGGTGCTTCATTTTGGGACAATATTATGCATTTATTTCCCACTGATGTACTGAGTAGGCTTTATTGGCGGAGTTAATGTTCAGCTTCACAAGAGGGAAGAGCTTGGATGATAATGGATAGTTCATGATTGTTGGTTTTGTAGTCATGGGCTTTTTTATTTTCTTGTTAAATAATTTGTTGTCTTATTCTTTAGTTTGATTGTAAAATGGTGCAGAACTAATTAATGAACAATGTTGCATAATTTGAATTAATTTTTTCTGGCGCTCAGAAACCCTTGAACACATCACTAGTTTGGTTGTGTTTACACTATTATGGTTTGTTTTTATTGGTGTTGGAAACCCCTGAACAATGACTTCAGATTACGGTATGAGATCCATGCGTGTGAAACAGGTCAAGTTATTAGATCATTTTTTTAACACATTCAATATTCAGATCATCTCCCTAGAAACTGATGGACAGTTGAAAGAAAAATATCTGACAGATGGTGATTGGTCCATAGGATGGTTCATTACTTTATAGATCTTATCGCAGAAACCCCGACGGGCCGAGCTGTCAATATTGTTGATCTTTCAAAGTTCATCATTGATCTTGCAAATTTCATCATTGATGGTCATAAGAGGGTGTACTTTAAATGAGTCGAAAGGTAAGCTCAAAGATGTGGAGAAAGAAAGAGCAGAGTCCAGCATTAGGGGAATTTTGAGGTCTAAAATGGGCCTCCTAAGAAAAATGTACAAACAAAATAAAATTTATAAGAACCAACAGGATTCAAGATGATGATGTCAACCATGGGGGATGATTCACCATTTTTAAAGTAAAAGGGTAAAAAGATTAAAAAATAATAAAATAATAAAACTACTTTTTCAACTCGTATTTTCAACTTATCTCCCAAATTTTTTACTCAAATTTTGAGCGAGAGTACACGTTGGATGCAAAATTTAATTCCTCATCCAAGGAGTAACCATGTTGCATACTTTTGATGGATCGTGCTACATGAAAAATGAGAAATACATGAAAAACGTGATTACAATCACATTTTTCACATGTATTTCTAATTTTTCGTGTAGTAGGATCCATATGTATGCAACATGGGTACTCCATGGATGAGAAATTAAATTTTGCATCCAACGAGTACTCCCGCTCAAAATTTGAGTAAAAACTTTGGGAGATAAGTTGAAAATACGAGTTGAAAAAGTAGTTATTTTATTTTTACCCTCTAAAATTTGATAATGTGATCAAACCTTATTTTATTATTTCCACTATTATTTTATAATTTCCTTACGAGGCCTATTTTAGACCTCAAAATTCCCCTAATGAAGATTGCAAAGTGGGTCTGAGTCACTGACGAAGACCAATGAGACAAAGATCAGTTTTATTGTTATAATATGTATTGTAATTGTGCATCTAAGAATTAAGGGAGAGACTTGGAAGATAATTCTTCCATGCTCAATCTAGAATTGGTTGCAGATTTGTAGGTGGATGTTGAGAGAATATATCAACCTCCATTTTCATATTTGGAATTGGTTGGATCTACTTCCAACTATATATGTATGATTGTAGTGTGTGGAATAAAAATATAACTTTTATGTGCGCAATCTGATTTTCTACTATAAATTATCATGTGAACTTATGTTCTTTGGTGTGCTTTACTTCTATCTACACTAGATAACTCCATGCCTTACTGACTCATGCCTATATAAAAAAAACTCATTGAGTATGCTTGATTATTCACAATTATTTACTCACTTTTATGAGCTCAATTTCTCCTTTATTATTTCGAACATGTAAAATAACAATGTTTCATTTACAAGATAGTGTCACCTAAAAAAACAAGACCAAAAACAAAAAGATATGCTCCCTATCCTTAACAAAGTCAAAACCTACTACAACTAACTCATAAGCACTTGTGTAGATGTAAATTTTATTATGAAGAATTTAAGGATTTTCAAACTTAAGAAACTAATTGATCAAAAACCTATGCACCAATGCTAAAATCTGTCAAAGTATCATAATTGACAACAAGTCAAATCAAATTCCTCTAGATTCAAAGTCTCATAAAAAAAACAAAATTGCAAGACATTAATACAACCTCTAATATAAGATGTTAAAATTAGAAAACAAAATATTTTAATGATTGAGGATCATATTTGGAAACAAATTGAAGCGAACTCCCATATTCATCTTATTATTCCCCGCCGCATGCGGCATGGGACTATAGCAATCGAAAATTTGTTTGACATTAATTCGCTTGTGAACTAACCTAAAGTTTAGCTTTCGTTTTCATGAAATGTTATCACTCATGTATTCATTCAGCCTATCAAATTCAATGAATAACAACAGGGACCAATGTTGAGATTAAACAAGATGACGAGCTTAGTGAAAAGAGTTGCCTTCACTAAGTGGGCCCACAAGCTATTTTTGGCGCAAGTCTATTTTTAAACTTGGTGATCATATTTCAGAAGTTGCAAGATGCTATTTGTGGATGGTTGGTCAAGTTGGAAAAATAGATGAAATTCTATTTTTATAATATTGGGCAAAGTCTATTTATAGATCTTCGATCTAAAAATAGAAGTGTCGATTATTATTATCTCTTAATAATAATCCGACAATAAACATCAACTTATTCTCTTGGATCACTTAATTTTAGTGCAAAGATTTGGAAAACCAATGGGCTGAAGGAATTACGCAATTACTAGGGTTTACTAGTGGTTCATGCATGGAGGACTCAGTTAGAATTGAAGTGGCAAATTTATGACAGAGTTGGAAGAGTAGTTCATGGAGTTGTTATTCAGTTTAACTCAATTATTGGAGTTAAACTCAGTTAAGCTAGTTGTATCTAGTATAACTGAATGATACACTAGTGAGAGTGGAGTGAATTAATTAGTTAATTAATTCAAAAATAATAACTCATTAATCAACTGAACAATACAATCATTAACTACAGTTCATGGCAGTTCCAGTGGAGACCCAGCGGAGGGATAGGTGAAAGGGCAATATGGACTATCTGTTGTGACTATAGTGATGCACTGATTGCACCACACACACATTGGAGTTGCCAATGAGGATTTCACAGTAAAGGCAAGAGTAATTCAAATTCATTTAGAGCTATTATTCAGCAGGGATTGCGTAGTGGAGGCAGGCTAGCAGGTGACAAGAAATTGGTGCATGGATTTGCATATTTCTTCTGATTAGTGTGTGATGATTAATTGTACTAATAGCTTGATGTACTAAGCTTTGTATGAGATTGTTACATGATCTCCATGATACATAATATATGATAGTTGGGGTTTTCAGCTTCAGGCTTTCCCGTTAAACAACTATGTTATGTGCGATTGTTTTTATTGTTTCATGTGTTTGCAATTGAATGTTTAATTTCCGCAAAATATTAACAGTGGAAGGATTCTGTATTTAGCAAGAAGATAAATATTGTTAGATCAGGAGAATCTGGATATATACATGCATCTTGTATATAATTTCTACAACCAATAATATTTCTAATGATCTTATTTGGCCTCTTCCCGAGGCCAAATGCTATATGAACTTTGTAGTTTCATGATTCAAATGATATAGATCATTAATATTTTTTTGAAGGGAAACTAATGCTAGCATTAGTTCATCGACATTAAATGTTAAGTTTCCTTAGTTTGTACATAGCTTATATCTTGTCTAAATCTTCTAGATAATTGGCCCGTTTCTGGTATCTGGTCCATCAGTTAGCCACACACCACAACACATGCAGTAGGCCCATGAAGCTAGACAGGTATGGATTGTGGCGATGTGAAGGCCATGTGAACACTAATTTCTTGGTGAGAAGCCAGAAAAGCCGAAATGGCGGTCCGAGTGCAATCCATTGCAGAGGGAGGAATAGAGAGCATTCCTCCTCAATTCGTTAGGCCTGAGCATGAGAGGCCACTTTCCTTCACTACATTTTCCATTAATTCAAACGGCTGTGAAATCCCAATTATAGATTTATCCAATCTACGCCATTTAGGCCATCTCCTGGAGAAAACTCTAAAATAAATTGCAAGTGCGTCGAGGGAATGCGGTATTTTTCAAATTGTCAATCACAGAATTTTGGAAGAGTTGATACAATGCCTACAGAGCATTGGGGAAGAGTTATTCCGGGTTCCACAAGAGGAAAAGGAGGCATATGCCAACAATCCTGCAGCTGGAAATCTGGAAGGCTACGACACCAAGCTTGCTGCTAACGTTGATGGCAAGCTCGAGTGGTTAGATTACTATTTCCACATGCTTTGGCCTCCTTCTCGCAGGGATTTCAGCACCTGGCCCAAACACCCACCCTCTTACATGTAATACTTTTATTTAATATTATAATCATTCATCTATGGTATATGAAGAATCATAATGTATATGCAATTTTAAAGATTATGTAAAAATCTAATGCGTGGGATTTGCAGAGAAGTGAACGATGAATATGGTCGAAAGCTGTTGGGGTTGGTGAATAAGCTACTGGTTGTGCTTTCGATGAGCCTTGGAATGGAAGAATCCGCCATGAAAGAAGCACTGGGGGCGAAAATCTGGAAATGGACATGAAAATCAATTACTATGAAAATGCAGAAGCAGATTCCTA